>JAIUZE010024847.1:0-57345 GCA_022085475.1 Heliosperma pusillum | reverse complement strand
TCTCAGGGACGGTTGTTGCTTAGAAATGATTTAAAAGTTGGCTAGAGTCTCTTGCAAGTCACAAAGTAATTGGGTTTGGGTTTGTAGACTAGACTAAAATAACAACAATTAAAAACAATTAAAAACAAACAAAAGGAGTCTAAGACGAGGAAGATAATCAAATAAGAATCAATAAGATAAAGGTCTAGGATCGGTGGGTTCAAATGGGTAATTTGGGTTCTAGTGAGTCCGGTTCATTGCTAATGGGTAATCAAACTTGGGCGCGGTGGATTGAGGCTCTCGTTCTTACAATCCCTCCCATATACCGAACCAAGCTAGCTCTCGCGTACACACGGTCAATATACCAACTATATGAAAATCCTAACATATTCCGAGGCTATCGGTCTTACGGAAATGTATGATAAACATGAATCATGCAAGTTTGTCAAGCAAGCATTTCATCAAACATATGGTATGCAAAAGTTGGAAGAAAGACAATTAATCAACAATTTAACCCGACAAAGAAAGATTAACCCTCATTAAAACCCATTATCTCCCACTAATCCTAGATAAATCATTACTCACTCATATTCAAAAGGAATTCAACATTTACTAAGGATTGCAAAATGAAATCAACAACAACATTAAACATTTTCTAATTAACAATAAGTAGATAACAATAATTGAAACGAAAACTTAATTAAAGGCAAGATTAAGTAGAGAAATTATACCAACTTGGAGAAAGATGAGAACTTTGATATAAATGCCAAGATTTTGTCACAAATCTTTGAATATAACCCAAGTTCATACACTAAACCAAGTCGAAATCACTAATTAATCGACTAATTTGCTAATTATAGAAGATTAATACAAGATTAAACACTAATTCTATGAAAGTTTCAGATCTAGGGTTTCGTGCCCTTTAATTACATAAGAGGGTCTATATATTGATTTACAAAATGAAGGAAAGATGGGCCTCGAGAAGCTTCATGGACTGATAAAGTCACGACCGTGAAATGGGTTTCACGGTCGTGAAATGGGTTTCACGGTCGTGAAATGGGTTTCACGGTCATGAAACACGTCTCACGACCGTGAAACTGCAAGTCACGGTCGTGAGGGAATTTGGCAGAGCAAGGTTAACTTTCACGAACAAGTCACGACCGTGAAGCATGTTTCACGGCCGTGACTGAGGTTTCACGACCGTGAAATGAGTTTCACGGTCGTGAGATCAAATCCACGAAAATCCTTCTTTTTGGTAAAGCATCTCACGACCGTGAGATGCATTTCACGCCCGTGACATGCTCATTCCCCTTCTTCCTTCGCTTGACTTTGTTGTTTCCTTCTCTGTTTCGCTTGCCTTGACTCGGGAGGGCTTTGGCGCGTCGAGTAGGGCCTCCAAGGGTATGTGGGCCCCCTAAGGTATGTCGTGGGTCCTCCGAATGATTCACCTTCTTCTTTGTTGATCAAAAGTAGGTAGAAATCGCCTCAATTGACGGTTTACCTACAAAAACACGATAAAAGCAAGAAATATGCTAGAAGAAGGTAAAACACGTAGAAACGCTCCTAGGGAGCGTTAAAGGCAAGCAAAACGAGATGAAAATGGGTGAAAATGTGGGGTGAAATGACACTATATCAAATCTCCCCAAACCAAACCCTTACTCGTCCCGAGTAAGGATGAACAATAGTCAAGACCCTTAATTAACTACTCTAACCCTAACCGATACAAGGCAATTAACGGGCCTTGCTCCGTCCCTTCAACTCGCAACAAGGTATCCATGAGGTAGGACACCTTCTTGCAAGGCAAGTGGGGTCTTGCCAAAACTTCGATGCATTCTAGGCAATAAAGCACACAAAACAAATGAGAATGCATCTACAAAAGCAAATGGCAACATGCCTCATCCATGCGCCGGGATTCATCTAAAATGGAAAAATTTCAAGCATGCAAATTCCTATGTAATTACTAGTTTTACAAAGAACTAGGCCTAGAAAGATAGAAATAAATCACCTCTTTATTGTGTAAAACTAGTATATTCGTTCACGTTTACTAGAAAACTTTGTCAAGGGTGATAAAGGCGGGATGGAAAGTGAGGGCCCCATGGTGTTAGAAGACACTGTAGGATCGGAATTCCGCCTCTCACCTAAGTGAAAGGAAGGGTCGTCCCCTCTTAGCCATGCAACGTAGGAGTAATCATCAAAAAGGTAAGGAAACGAGATGTTTGAGTTCTTATTTTGTTTCTTTTTCTTTTCTTTTTGTTTTTTGATTTTTTTGGTGCTTGATTTGGGTGCCTTTTGAGAGCAAGGTGGCCTAGCGAAAGGTGTGCGGCGGAGACCAACAATAGGCAAATCCTCGCCGTAGCGACATCGAGAGCGACCCCATATGTATTGAGGGTACTCTAGAAGAGCCTAGAAGTCTCCATATGCACTCCCTAAGCTAGGACTAAGGCAAATATATGCAAAATTTCAAGCTTTTCTTTTCAATTGTGTTTGAACTCAATTTTTGGACTTGTGATGGAAAAATTTCCTTTTTGTCAAATGTAGTGAAATGTGATGATTGGACAATTACATGGCCTCGAGAGTCACCTAGGAAAGCGTTCACCAAGGAATTTTCACACCATGGGGATGGTCAAGATGGTAAATGCAAGCCCTTGACTAGGCTCTAGGAAACGGTGCGAAAATTATACTAAAAATACACATTAAAAGGTGTTTCAAAATCTATTTTAATAGGCAAAGTGCTAAGCAAAAAAGTATCTACAAGGGTCTATCCAAGCTTGTTCAATTTCCAAATTAGGCATTTTAAAAAGTTCTCCTAAATGCAACTATATGCCATGATCTAGAATTAAGCAACATATATACAAACTAATGCAAATGCTCTAGTGAACTACGTGACAATTAATCTAATGAAACCCCCTAACAGCACATAAGTCACACAACCGCCAATTCATCAAAATCAACATCGCAATCATCAACCATTCCTCCAAACTCCTCATGTGATAAGAAGTAAAGAAAGAAAGAAGGGGAAGGAATAAGAACGATCATACCATGGCGGTCTTCTTAATCCCTTCTATAAGTTTCTTGAGCGATGTGTAGCGGACCTATGTATGGAGGTTAGAAGAAAAAGCAATGCAAATATATACAAAGTAAGATATAAACAAGCTAATTTTTAGGATTTTTCAAATTTTTCAATTTTTTTGGATTTTTTAATGATTTTAAATGCAAAATAAAACATGTTTTTGGATTTTTTTTTCAAAAAAATAAAAACTATGAAAATAGTTTCCCATCCCCCACATAGGAACAAACATTGTCCTCAATGTATGAAATAGGATTATTGAAAGTAAAGAAATACATGTTTTTGGGTTTTTGAATGATTTTCTAAAAGGAAAGAACATGTTTTTGGTTTTTTAAATATTTTGAAAAATAAAAAACTTGTTTTTGGGATTTTTGATTTTTGATGAATATTCACAATATGAACAATATATACAAGAGGGTTAGTTATGCAAAAGAACTAATTCTAAATGAAATGCATGAACTAAATAATATTCCTAAAGCTAAATGCAAAATGATATAATACAAAGTGCATGATCTAAGTAAATGCAAGCTAAACTATTTGCTAATCTAGAGTCTCGTTGTGGTGGTAAGGTGCATAAATGCAATGCCCCTCATGGGGGTACCTCCCACAAGAAAGTCCAGTGTGCCATATCGGAGTCTCGTCGTGGTGGTAAAGTGCATAAATGCAATGCCCCTCATGGGGGTACCAGCCACGGGAAAGTCTAAAAATGACACCTAAAAAAAAATAACTACGTGATGCATGAAAAGTAGCTAAATGCAAAGGTTGTTTGTCAATTTGGATTTTTCAAGAAGGAGCAAAATATTGGTGTCCGATAGGATGGACACCCGCCTCCAATGTTGCCGAGGCCAACCAACACAACACAAAAATTACAAGTTAGAGAAACAATTAATATCAATCAATGAGAGGAGAGGAGGAGACACACACTAGAGGGGAGGGGGTAGATGCTAAACAAGCCACCTAGACACCACTCCGACTCTTCCAATTATCAAACAAAAACAAAAACAACTTCCTCAAAAGTTCTCCATCTCATCCTCATCATCATCCTCATCACCACCACCACCCTCTTCCCGATTCCCTTGGTCTTCCCCGGTCTCCATGCCGCTACCCTCTCCCCGGTTTCCATGGTTGGGAAACAAAAAATCGGGTTGTGCCCAGCTTGGCAAAAAACCGTTAGGGTCAATGTACCCTTGGTTAGCCAGCAAAAAGTAATTGGGGTAGGAGGCATAATAATTATTAACCCGGTCTTCATGCATGTTCAAATGCATGTTCTGCATTAGACCGGTCAGGTAGTCGCCCTGGGGAGAGATGGTAGGGTCGGGGTGAACGTACCCCTGGTAGTCAAAGGGGTAGGGGGGAATATTCACATAACTGGGTGGGGGGTAGGGTGCATGCAAATGTGGTAGGGGGAAAGGGGGAACAGGCAAAGTCACTTGGGGTGCACTATGACTCGGTCTAGATGTGGGTCGGGGTCGAGGCTGCTGGGAAGACTCTCCCTCCTCCCTAGCACCACTAGAAGCGGCCCTACCACCTGCCATCGTCACCGGTAGCAGGTAGCTGGGTCGCCTCTCCATAGTGTTATCCCTAGGTGAAAAAGGTGGGAGTCTATGACAAGGTAGGTAAAAAGGGGTTGCATCCTTGATCACCCAAAGAAAACTCCTTTCCCAGTCAAGCCTAATCCAATTTGAGTGGATTAGGGAAGTCTCGTCCAGAAGTGTCCCCCCGGTCAAAGCCTCGTACGTCCCATCACTGTTAAAATCAGGGTCAAAGTGCTTAGCCAGAAATTTAACCAAACCCCCCATGACCACCGTCTGTCTACGTGCTACGGTGGTCCTACCCAACTTCCTCCACCTCCTACAAATTGCATTCATCAGGGGGAAGGTGAAGGTATCCCTAGACCCTTGCACATTTAAGTGCGACTCTAAGAGGGTCAAGTTAAGCTGGGTGAGGTTGTTCGGCTCCTGCCGACTTAGGAATGTGCCTGACACTAACCTGTGCCAAAAACGGGGCACAGGGTGGTGAATTAGGAGGGCCGAATTCCTACGGAAATCGGCCAAAACCCTCCCGGTCAAAGCCATCCAAAGCGGGCTCAAATCATATCCCTTTGGCTCTACAGAATCCCTTCTAGAAGGGTAATCTAACCCCAAAATGGCAGCAAATTCATCTATAGGGACGACATGCGAAGTATTGGCAAGACGGAAAGAAAAACATGGTCTACTCGCAGCATTTACACAACTATTCAGACTACTCAAAAATTCTAGCGTGAGACTCCGATAGGAGAGCTCATGCATAGAGTACAAAGTAGCCATACCTGAGACCGCGAAAAAATTCTGCATGGGTTCCGTAAAGCCGAGACGACGTATGATGTCGTGGCACAGAAAACCAGTAGGCTCCATCTCCAACCCTTGAATCGCTGCAAAGGCTTGTCTATGAGCATCCGTCTCAAAGACGACTTCCGGAAAACCTGGAAGTTGCACGATCTCCAAATCTTCGTCCGCGTTCGGGTTGTTGGACCCGCTGCCTCTCCTCCTCTTTGTAGCTCGTCCTGCTGCCGCCTTCCCCTTTCCTTGTCCTACCATTGTTGTATTAAAGCAAGCTTTTCCCAAAAATAAATTGCTAAAAAAGAAGCTTCTAAAAATGATTAAGAACACTAGAAAAACCTTCAATTGGCCCCAAAACAACTTTCTATTGAAGTAGAAAGCTAAAAAACTAACCCAAAAAGAAGATCCCCAATTTCGGATTTTTCAAAACCTAGGGTAGAAATCGATTTTTTTGAGTTTTTTGGTGTTTGTAAGGCTAAAAAATGGTTCTTAATGTGTTAATAATTGAAGAAGAAGACTTTTTGTGACAATTTGGGGAAGATTTGAGGGAGTTTGGAGTTTTTTTTAGTGAGATGAGTGTTTGTGAGATGTGTTTGTGTCGTTGAATGAAGAGGATGAAGAAAGATAAGAAGAAGATAAGGAAAGATAGAAGAATCACGGCCCATAGAGTCTCACGACCGTGAAATAGAGGTCACGACCGTGAAACCTCATTTCACGACCGTGAGATTGCAGTCACGAGCGTGACTTGTTTTAGCAAAGTTACGGTATATCTTTTCAACATCTCACGACCGTGAAACTGCTTTCACGACCGTGAGATGGTTTTCACGGTCGTGAAATGAAATAGTCGTGATTTTCTTTGCTTTGCTTCAACTTTCACGGGCGTGAAGCCCCTCTCACGAGCGTGAAACTGCTTTTTCGACTATTTTGCTCCAAAATCTTCACTCTTGTTCTATTTCTCGCTTCTTCATTAGCATTCCGCTATGTTTCCTTCATTTCAACTTACAAAAACAATCACAAACACATTAAATCCCTCCCTCACACTCTCATTGACAAAAATTGCACTAAAAAATACGAAATTAACTAAGTAATGGGAAATTGATTTAATTAATGATTCAATTGGCCAAACAAAAATTCGACCTCATTATCGTCAATTTAATCAATTTCCATGCAAACTAATATCTACCAAGCATTAGTAAAATGAGTTAGAAATATATACAAATTTGTGATTCTTGGGGGACTTCACAAAACCCGTTCTTGTTCAAGAATTAATGAAGAGTAGTCGGCTTGAGGTACAAAGCCTCGACTACCCCGATGCGAGAACCTTCCTTGTAGAGCTTGATTCGTTGCCCATTCACTTTGAATCTTTGGCCATCTTTGCTTGCCAACTCAAAGTCCCCATATTTCCCTACCTCGGTGATCAAGAATGGTCCCGACCACCGGGATTTGAGCTTCCCGGGAAATAGCTTGTACCTTGAGTTGAATAGAAGAACCTTGTCTCCACATTGGAGATCCCTTTTGAGGATCTTCTTGTCGTGAATGAGCTTGGTCTTCTCCTTGTAAGATTGGGCATTTTCATAAGATTTGAGGCGGAACTCCTCAAGCTCTTGTAATTGGAGTAATCTCTTGTCACCGCTCAATTTTGCATCAAGATTTAGTTCTTTGATTGCCCAATATGCCTTGTATTCGAGCTCTATGGGCAAATGGCAAGACTTGCCATACACCAACTTATAAGGCGACATTCCAATAGGAGTTTTGAATGCCGTCCTATATGCCCATAATGTGTCGTCGAGCTTTGAACTCCAATCTTTACGGTGCTTTGAGACCACTTTTTCAAGGATAGATTTGATTTCTTTGTTGGAGATTTCGACTTGCCCACTTGTTTGGGGATGATACCCCAAACCGGTACGGTGATGAACACCATATTTAAGAAGTAGTGAGTCAAGTCGTTTTTCATGAAAGTGCTTGCCTCCATCACTTATTAAAGCTCTAGGTACTCCAAACCGGGGGAAAATGATCTTCTTTAGGAAATTGATGACAACTTTGGCATCGTTGGTAGGGGAAGCCACCGCCTCAACCCATTTGGACACGTAGTCTACGGCCACTAGAATGTACCTATTCCCTTTTGAAGAAATAAAGGGGCCTTGATAGTCTATTCCCCACACATCAAACACTTCCACCTCAAGAATCCCCCTTTGGGGCATCTCATTCCTCCAAGAAATGTTGCCGGTGCGTTGACAAGCATCGCAACATTGGACAAAGTGCTTAACATCATGGAACATAGAGGGCCAAAAGAACCCGGATTGAAGTATTTTAGCAACGGTCTTGCTTGCCCCATGGTGCCCTCCATAAGGAGAGGAGTGGCATCCTTTCATGATTTCTTCATACTCCCATTGTGGTACACATTTTCTATACATCCCATCACCACACTCCTTGAACAATAAAGGATCATCCCAAAAGTATCTCTTAGCTTCAAACAAAAACCTCTTCTTTTGATTGTGGTTGATGCCCGGTGGAAGAACACCACCCACAATGTAGTTGGCAAAGTCCGCAAACCAAGGTGCTTGATTTTGAATGGTTTCATTAATGGCAAAGAGAAAATCATCCGGGAATGAATCATTGATAGGCATGTCATCTTTACTTCCATCATAGCATAGCCGGGACAAGTGGTCCGCCACCGCATTTTCCGCACCCTTCTTATCTCTTATCTCCAAATCGAATTCTTGTAAGAGAAGGATCCATCTAATGAGGCGGGGCTTAGCTTCTTTCTTGGCAAGCAAATATTTGAGTGCGGCATGGTCCGTATACACAATGACTTTGGAGCCAATCAAATATGAACGGAACTTATCAAGAGCAAAAACAATGGCAAGAAGCTCTTTTTCCGTTGTTGCATAGTTAACTTGTGCTTCATCAAGGGTCTTGCTAGAATAGTAGATGGCATGCAAAGCTTTATCCTTCCGTTGGCCAAGAACCGCGCCAACGGCATAATCGCTTGCGTCGCACATCACCTCAAATGGCAATTCCCAATCCGGGGATTGCATGACCGGAGCCGAAATAAGAGCTTCCTTTATCCTAGCAAATGCCTCAACACACTCATTAGTAAAATGGAAAGGGGTATCCTTGAGGAGAAGTTGTGTAAGTGGTTTAGCAATTTTGGAGAAGTCCTTGATGAACCGGCGATAAAAGCCGGCATGACCAAGGAAGCTTCTCACCCCTTTGAGATTTGAAGGTGGGGGTAATTGCTCAATCACTTCCACCTTAGCTCTATCAACTTGGATACCCTTTTCCGAAATGAGATGACCGAGAACTACCCCTTCATTTACCATGAAGTGGCATTTCTCCCAATTCAAAACAAGACTCACTTCTTCACATTTTTGCAACACCAATGACAAATTATGCAAGCACAAATCAAAATCTTTCCCATACACACTAAAATCATCCATAAAAACTTCCATGATAGATTCAATGTAATCGGAAAAAATGCTCATCATGCATCGTTGGAATGTAGCCGGGGCATTGCAAAGACCGAAAGGCATTCTCCTATAGGCAAAAGTGCCATAAGGGCATGTGAATGTGGTCTTAGATTGGTCAATCGGGTCAATTGGGATTTGGAAAAATCCCGAGTATCCATCTAAATAGCAAAAATACTTGTTTGAGGCAAGTCTTTCTAAGAGTTGATCAATGAAGGGAAGGGGGAAATGATCCTTTCTTGTTGAGGCATTCAACCTCCTATAGTCTATGCACATTCTCCATCCCGTCACTAACCTAGTAGGCACTAGTTCATCTTTATCATTCTTCACTACCGTGGTGCCACCTTTCTTTGGCACCACTTGCACGGGGCTAACCCAATCGGAGTAAGAGATTGGGTAGATGATCCCGGCATCAAGTAGCTTCATGACTTCACCTTTGACAACCTCTTGCAAGGTGGGGTTTAGTCTTCTTTGGGGTTGCCTTCTTGGCTCATGGTCATCTTGCATATGAATTCTATGCATACACAATTCGGGGCTAACCCCCTTCAAATCATCCAAGCTATAACCAATAGCTTTTTCATGTTTTCTCAACACACACAACAATGCATTCAATTGATCATCATCAAGGTTAGCATTTACAATCACCGGTTTGCACTTCGACTCATCAAGATAAGCATATACTAAGTTAGAAGGAAGGGGTTTAAGAGAAGGAGCTTGTACCTCTACCGCAATATCTACCGCACAAGAGGTTTGGATGATAGACTCAAGTCTTAAGAGTTGTTGTTCATCAAGCTCCTCTCCTTCCAAAGTTGCTTCAAGTAAGTCGAACTCAAACCCATGTAGCTCCTCCATGATATCCCTTGGCTCCAAAGTCAAGATAGCCTCCAAAGGGTCCCTCATAAAGAAGCTAGGTGTAACTTCTTCAACGAAGGCATCAATGATATCAATGAAATAACATGCTTCTCCAAGATTTGGAGCTTTCATGGCATTTTGCAAGTTGAATGTAATTTTTCATCTCCCACCTCAAGGGTTAGCCTCCCGTGTTTCACATCAATCACCGCTCCGGCGGTGTGCAAGAATGGCCTCCCGAGAATAATGGGGATTTGAGAATCCTCCGCCATATCAAGAACAATGAAGTCCACCGGGATGAAAAACTTCCCAATTCGAACCGGGACATCTTCCAATACACCCAAAGGTTGCTTTGTTGATCGGTCCGCCATTTGAAGTGTGATGTTTGTGCATTTAAGTTCCCCCATGCCAAGTTTCTCACAAATAGAGTATGGCATTACACTCACACTAGCTCCCAAATCACACAAGGCCTTGTCAATGGTTATGTTGCCTATGGTGCATGGGATGGAGAAACTACCCGGATCCTTCAATTTTGGAGGGGTTGGGTTTTGTAGAAATGCACTACATTCACCGGTGAATGCCACGGTTTCAACTCCACTCAATGACTTCTTCCTTGTAAGGATGTCCTTCATAAATTTTGCATAGGCGGGGATTTGAGTGATGAGGTCGGTGAAAGGAATGGAGACCTCCAAGTTCTTGACAATTTCCATGAACTTGCCCAATTGCTTGTCAAGTTTTGTTTTGGCTTGTCTAGAAGGAAAAGGTAGCCTTATCACAATAGGCTCCTCAACCTTCTTGTTCGTTGTTATCACATCATCATTCTTTTCGACAACAACTTGCTCACTTGAAGAGCACTCTTCCTCCTTATCATCCAATTCAACAACCTCAATTTCAATTGGTCCACCATCTTCCACTTTGTCTCCCTCACCATTATCATCTTCAATTGGCATTCTTGGTCCCTCATAACTCTTTCCACACCTCAAATGTATGGCATTGGCGGTTTCATTTCTAGGTGGGTTACCTTGAGGAGGTAATTGACCCTTTCCCCTAGAGGAACTCCCCGAGGCTATTTGGGTCACTTGAGTTTCAAGCATTTTATTGTGGGCAAGGATGTTATTGATGATAATATCTTTGGCTTGGTTATCTTTTTGCAATTGGAGAATCGCTTTGTGAATGTCCAAGTTTGGATCCCCAACTTGTGGTTGCATGGGAGGTTGATTTTGTGGTGGTGGGTTGTATTGATTTTGGTTGTATTGTGGTTGATTGTAGGAAGGTTGGTTTTGATTGTATTGTTGTCTTTGAAAGTTTTGTTGATTGTTTCTCATGGGTGGGGCAACATATGGTTGTGGTTGAGGGTTTTGAACATTTTGGCTTTTGTATGAGAGATTTGGGTGATTCTTTGTGTTCTCATTGTAGAAGTTGGAGTAGGGGGTTCCTTGCCTATAAGATTGAAAGGCATTCACTTGTTCCACGGATCCTCTACATTCTTGAGGATCATGACCAAATGTTCCACAACATTCACAAACCCCTTGAGGTAAGCTTGGTGCCATCACCATAGCATTCACTTGTTGCATAGGAGGTTGAGTTAATGAGCTTTGAGCTTGTTGGAATAGAGCCGTTTGTTGGTCCATTTTGAGGTTCATTGCTTCCATATAAGAGATAAGTTGAGCTCCAAAGTCGGCTCCCATTTGGGTGACGGAGCTCACCTCATGCTTTCCCCTAGGAGTTTGCCTTGGCCTACTAAATTGTGAGTTATGGGCCGCCATCTCCTCTATTCTTGCCCAAGTTTGAGCATCATCTACTTCCGTGAACCTTCCATTTGATCCCATGTTCAAAATTCCTCTAGCATCTGCATAAAGTCCATTCCAAAATTGTTGTACTAAGAACCACTCACTCAAACCATGGTGAGGGCAAGAACGAATAATCTCCTTGAATCGGTCCCAAGCTTCCTAGAGTGACTCTTCATCCCTTTGCTTGAACCCGGTTATCTTAGCTCTCAACATATTTGTCTTTTCCGGTGGATAGAACTTTTGATAAAAAGCTAGAGCTAGCTTCTTCCATGAGTCAATACCTAGAGCAACTCTATCAAGACTCTTCAACCATCGTTTTGCCGCTCCAATAAGAGAGAAAGGAAACAAGACCCATCGGATTTGGTCTTGAGTCACTCCCGTTTGAGAAACGGCATCACAATAATCACAAAACGTCTCCATGTGTAGATGAGGGTCTTCACTTGGCATACCTCCAAATTGGTTCCTCGCCACCAATTGGATAAAAGCGGTTTTAGCAATGAAATTTCCGGTTAGATTTTGTGGTACGGGGGTGGTGTTTGGAAGAGTATCTTCCGTGGGAATGGAGTGAGATGAGAATTTAGGCATTCTTAGGCGAGTGGGTGGTTGGATGGTTTGTGGGATGGTTGGTGGGATTCCAAAAGGATTCACAAATTCCGCGATCCGCACAAAATCCTCCCAATTCTCTACCCTTGGATGCTCAATTTCTACCTCGTTACTTTCCCGGATTTCCCTTTCTTCAATCGAAGGTAGAGGCCCCTCCGTTGTAGTAATCGGATTCGAAGAAGATCTTCTATTTGCGGTTTTGAAGACTTTGCGAAGTCTCCTTAAGGTCCTTTCGATCTCGGGATTGATTGGAGGTTGATCCTTAGGGGGAGCTCGCCTGGGCATACAAGAAAACTAAATGTAAACGGTGAGAATGCCTCGAGAAACTAGGTTTCTCAAGACAAGAGGCAAAAAACTAAAGCAAACTAAAAACAATCAAATTAAACATACACCGTCCCCGGCAACGGCGCCATTTTGATGTAGGAAATAGTGGTGTAGTAAGAGTGTCGACCTCAGGGACGGTTGGTGTCTAGAAATGATCTAAAAGTCTACTAGAGTCTCTTGCAAGTCACAAAGTAATTCTTGGGTTTGGGTTTGTTGATAAACTAAGATAACAACAATTAAAAACAATTAAAAACGACGAAAGGAGTCTAAGACGAGAAAGATAATCAAATAAGAAGCAATAAAAGGAAGGTCTAGGATCGGTGGGTTCAAATGGGTAATTTGGGTTCTAGTGAGTCGGGTTCATAGTTAATGGGTAGTCAAACTTGGGCGCGATGGATTGAGGCTCTCGATCTTACAATCCCTCCCATATGCCGAACCAAGCTAGCTCTCACGTACACAAGGTCGATATACCAACTATATGCAAATCCTAACATATTCCGAGGCTATCGATCTTACGGAAATGTATGATAAACATGAATCATGCAAGTTTGTCAAGCAAGCATTTCATCAAACATATGGTATGCAAAAGTTGGAAGAAAGACAATTAATCAACAAATCAACCCAACAAACAAAGATGAACCCTTATCAAAAACCCATTATCCCCCACTAATCCTAGATAAATCACTACTCAATCATACTCAAGGGAAATTCAACATTTACTAAAGATAGCAAAAGGAAATCAACAACAACATTAAACATTTCTAATTAACAATAAGTAGATAACAATAATCGAAATGAAAACTTAATTAAAGGCAAGATTAAGTAGAGAAATTATACCGACTTGGAGAAAGATTAGAACTTTGATATAAATACCAAGATTTCGTCACAAATCTTTGGATATAACCCAAGTTCATACACTAAACCAAGTCGAAATCACTAATTAACCGACTAATTTGCTTAATTAAGAAAGATTAATACAAGATTAAATACTAATTATATGAAAGTTTCAGATCTAGGGTTTCGTGCCCTTTAATTACATAAGAGGGTTTATATATAGGTTTACAAAATGAAGGAAAGATGGGCCTCGAGAAGCTTCATGGACTGACAAAGTCACGACCGTGAAATGGGTTTCACGGTCGTGAAAGACGTCTCACGACGTTAAAAATGCATTTCACGACCGTGAGATGCTCATTCTCCTTCTTCCTTCGCTTGACTTTGTTGTTTCCTTCTCGGTTTCGCTTGCCTTGACTCGGGAGGGCTTTGGCGCGTCGAGTAGGGCCCCAAGGGTATGCGGGGCCCCCAAGGTATGCCGTGGGTCCTCCGAATGATTCACCTTCTTCTTTGTTGCTCAAAAGTAGGTAGAAATCGCCTCAATTGACGGTTTACCTACAAAAACACGATAAAAGCGAGAAGAAATATGATAGAAAGAAGAGTTAAAAACACGAGAAACGCCCGGGGGGAGCGTAAAGGCAAGCACAAAAGAGACCAAAAGGGTTGAAAATGGAGGGTGAAATGACACTATATCAATGACGATCTTAAAGACCAAAGAGCTGTCCTTGGTGATGTGAACCACTTGATTATCGATATACCTTTCAAGTATATGAACTAATAACTACATTAGCTGACAGATTTTGGTGTTACGATTAAACCACTAAAAGGACTATATATTAAATAGTTGCTTGTCGTTGACTGGTGGCTTACAAAGCTATCCTTGCGAGGTCAAGTAGTTGATATAGCTGGTTGACAAAGCAACGCCTTTCCACTGGATCTAAAATAAGCGGTGGAAAAATAATCCCCTAGATATAGGAGAATAGGTTATATAGCTGGTTGAGAAGGAGAAATAGGCGTTGGCTAAAAATCTGATTCATACAATTGTTGGAAAATATTGACGATTAACTCAATCAGATGTGCAGACAGTGTGTGAATATTGAATCATACTGATTAATGTCTTTTCTCATTTTAGGAGTATCGGACCAGTGCAACACATTCAAAGATTCAAATACAGAAAGACCTGAAGTAGTTGTGCAAACCAAAAAGCTAGGTTTGAGCTCAGCCTATAATTATTATGCATTAGTGGTTTACTCAGTTTCTATTTTTTATTTAAATCACCGAGTAGTGTAAACTCTTCGATTCAGCCACTAAATTGATATTCTGAACCCAACAATCGTGGTCATCGTAGTCGTTCTGTAGTTTTATTCACCTGTTAATGAGAGATCTTGGGCCGCAATCCGATATAGAGAGATTACTAGCCTATATGTCTCAAAAGGTGCGCAACTTTGTTTTATTTGCGAATATTTTACTAATTTAGTATTTTACTGATCTTATCAGAGAATATTACTCCCTCCGCACCAATCATTTATTTACACTTCGTTAAAATAACTATGATAAAGAGAAGGTAAACTGATGGTTGAGACGGAAAAAGACTAGGAGTAGATTATATATTACAATAAAAGTTAAACACTAAGTTGTCTAATTGAAAGACTTTACATATTAAATTTAAGAAGATGAAATAAACTCATAACTTGGATTTGTAGACTTTGACAATGAGATACAAGAGTGTACCAAAAATTTGTTTGTTCTATCACTGGTTGAAATGGTGATTAAAACTGAAGATGAAACAACTTGGATGAAAACTGCTTATATATGAGATACAGATATATTTATTACAACTCAAGAAGAAATAAATGTGAGAGCCTTATTGTCACAGGCTCAAAAATAGGTTTTTATATGCTTATCTCATATAGTCATGTTGCTTCCTACACTTAGCTGATTCTTCTTTTGTGTTGTTAATCCCTTGTTGTAGACTCATTTTCATTGTTACTTTGTGGTGCAATTTCGTTGCATTTAACCGAGTTTTTCTCTTACTTCAGATTGGAAACTTTGGATTTGAGAGTTGTGAACGAGTGTGATATTAAGGATCAGCTACCTCATCTAAGAGAGGTAATTTTTAATAGTAACTAAATTCCAATCAATAGTTCAAACTCCAGTAAAAACAGAGGATTGTTCAAGTTGGCTAATAGGTTAAAATGTTATATTATCTATTTGTAGAATTGCAGTCATGCAAATCTACATTGTTCTAGAGTCTTTATATATTCTAAAATGTGGACATTTTTTAAACCTTTATGGGTAAGAGATAAGGCCAACTAATATCTAAATCTGCTTAATATTTTTTGCACGGTCTCTCTATATTCTTACACGAAGTGTATTTTAACCACAAAATGCACATGACAATGTGCACATAGGTTTCTGGTTCTAAATTCTAATGTTTATATACTCGGTACTATTTGTTTTTGTTGCTTGGGCTAATAGGTTGTGAGGGTAGTGTGATTGTTATAAATAATGGCAGCCTTACTTTGTTACATCACGTGTTCACTTACATTTACCTCACTTGTTTGACCCTTACATACTCCCTTCTTCCATTTCATACTCATCATAGCTGTTTATTCACAATTCAATTGATCTTTTGGCCAAATTTTGAAGAAAGAAAAGAGGGGGCATAGGGAAAGGGTAGGGATAAGAGGAGAAAGAGTCGGGGGTCTGTTAGTGTATGTGAAGAGAAGGAAAAGGGGAAATGACAGGGAGATATAAATGTTGAGTCATAGTGGTTTGTTTCAATCTGGTTTTCTAAGCCTGCTCAAACATGGCGAGAAAGGGGATGGCAGAGGAGGAGGGAGGGAGGGTTCGGGGCGAGGAGGAATATAAAGGAGCCGTAAAGAGAAGGGACAAAGAAGGAGGAGGAGAAGAGGAGAAACAGGGGGCGATGTATGGGAAGGGGAAGGAGGATGAGGAGAGGAGGCTGTTGATTTGAAATGAGTTTTTAAAACCTGTTTCAATACAGATTAACATTGCATTAAGTAATAACACTATCCTTTGAGTGTTCTATATGTCTCGTATATGCTCTCGGCATTGTGAGAGCGCTTGGACTTGTTTTTTAAAAAAATCATCTATGTCCGATTGCTTAACTTCCGCTGTTTAGAATCAGATTTGTTAAGAGATTAGTTTTCATGTTGTCAATTTCTTGGTGCATATGTATCTCATCCATTACATGACCGTACATTCTGTAAATTGACATGTAAAAACGAAACATGCGCAACCTGTTGTTTGAGAGAAAAGAGCGTTTGCCTCAACTCCTCACCTACTTGGTAACTTGCTTGTCATTCTGAAAAGGTCAGTTATTTGACAATCAAGCTAATATACATAACTAAACGTATTAGATGTGTTATGTTCTGATTTTTAATGGATGTTAAAATGACACAGTTAACACAATTAATCGCATATTTCTATGGTTTGCTGATCTTTGTTAATATTGTGATCCAGTAATGATTAATGTCGTGTGTTGAAAACCTGCCAACTGTTCTACCAGATAAAGGGAGAAGAGATGAGAGTTCTTGAAAGAAATGAGGAAGAGAAGGAGACAGAAAAATGAGAACGAGAATAGGATGAGAATATGAATAGCCTGTGGTTCTAATTTGTTATGTTTCTAATTTGTTACAACATAATCATACTATTTACTTCTTATCATTTACGGGAATATCGTCTAAAACAATACAGAGCGTTTCTCTATATTGGTTGTTATGGTCTATTTAACTACATATTCGCCTTATATTCTAAAAGAGATACATAGTACAAATTATTAGTTATTATTTTGAGAATTTGAATGTAATTAACTCATCTATTTCAAGGCCTTTTTACATCCTTGTAAGATAGGGTATATCGATTGCTAGAATTAAGGAATGATTGTGCACGTTTCAGCTATGTGAAATTACAAATAAGATCCTACAACCAGATGTATATGAGCATGGTACATCTAATACCAATCTAATTGAGTTTATATGCAATCTTTTCGAGCTTTTAAAATTTTTTAGTTAAATTTTAAATTTAGGTGACAAAATTAAAATGTAAGTGAGCTTATATGTATTGTTTTTGAATTTCATTATAATATTTTGAGTTTAAATTTTATATAAAAACGCTCAGATTTTTTCCAGTAAAGCTCTAAATTGTACATATAAGCTTAACTTCTTCATTAAAAATCTCAAAATCTATACTACAAGTTGTATACAACTGATTGTATAGTCTACTAATTGATGTGAAATAGTACAATGCATCACTATAACGATTACTTCTTGTGTAAGGCGGTCTTATACTAATATACATCATTGGTCTTATTCATTTGTCTGTCTTTTATATTCTCCGTGAGGGATGTTTTAATCAAAGGTAAACAAATAATTGAGAGGAGCGAGTAATTGTAAACGGGCTCAAACACTACTATGTTGGTGTATAAACTTGGTTACCATTTTACAATAAAATCGTGTAAAAGCACCTTATACAACTATTTTTGCATTCTAAATTATCATCGATCGAGTATTGTGGGATATACCAACTACTAAAAAAAGGGTAAAAACATGCAATAAAAGTAGAAAAAATAATTATCGTCGGGTGAAAGGTCTAATATAGTTGTATGTATATCTATAATAGTAAGATTAACTTGTTTGATTTCTTAACTTTATAATATAGTTATATATGTATATCTAGAGTCCTGTGAAATGTGTTAAGGGGTTGTCTAAGGTTGTCTGTGGCAAATAGCCGAAGTTGTTTGCCGCAAAACGAAGGAAAGAATGAAAGAAGTAAGAGAACAATAATAAAAAAAAGTGGTAAAGGATCACCAGAAAATAATGTTTATGGATATATAATAGAGTTGTGCAAATGTGGTAAATAATTTACTTGACATTTTAATCCTTATTTCTAATAATCTAATCAATCTACGGGGAGATAAAAGTATGTCATGTTTATAGACCAAAGACATGAAATTTGGTACGAGCTGTGATGTGAGAAAAAGGAAGATACATATGAAGGATGGTTGGGAAAGATTTTGCAAGAAACATGGTTTGCAAGTTGGTGATTTATTGGCGTTAAAATGAGGGAAAAAGTGGGAGAATGATGATAATAACAACTAAATTATTTTTCCTTAAAAACTAATACCAATCTATTTGGCCCGGGTTGATAACACTACCAAATCATAAAATATGCCTAAATTTAAATTGAACTACGACTTTTTGTTCAGACCGGAGGAAGGGAGACTGGGAGAGAGGGCGGGTGAGGGATGAGATAAGTTTTTTGTTTAGTTTATTCAAATTGTGAGAGGAGTCTATTTTGCGCTTTACCCATGCATTGTCTTAGAATGATTATATGGTAATATGGGATAAAGATTTACTAAGCACATATTCGTTGTTTGGTAAACAGCAAATTGATGAATTTTTAGCATATTGGTGATATTTAGCATGTTTGACTCGTCAATATGTTGTTTAGGGCGTTTGGTAAACAACATATTGAAATAGTAGATTGAGCTTCAATCTATTGTTTTAGAATATGCTACTCCCTCTAGCATATTCACTTTAGTAGATTGTTGATTGTAGATTGTGTATATGTCAACTATTTACATATAGATACAACCATCAATTAACTTAAATCTGCTAATTATCAAACACTTATACTAAATCTGCTAATTGAAATATATACAAGTCAAACCTGGTAACCGAATCTATCATTTATAATCTGCTTAACCAATATGCTTATGCAAATAATAATCTGCTGAATACCAAACATGGCCATAATGTTTTCATCAGGCTATGCGGGTGTTATCGCATTCTTTAGTTCTTTTTGCACCCACGCAAAAAAAAAATGCTTTAGCGACGCTGCAATTTTGCCGTCTTTTTTCCCAACAGTTATTCTCTAATTATATTGCACTAATCGTCGTTTTTCAGACATTTTTCCAAACGAGTGAAATTGCTACTATATTTGATCCACTATTACAAATTCATTATGAGCCACGTCTTTTCCTAATCTGATAATTCCTAATTATTGACGTATACCGTTTTGCCAAATTGGGGCACCGCGCCCAATAGGGCGCGGTGCAACAACTAGTAATTATAAAAATTTAAGAAGCGGACTAGTACATGTTCATAAGTAAAATTAAAGAAAATAAACATTTATAAAAAAGACGTTAATCCCTAACCCAACCCAAAACCCGTATAAACGCGATCCGTACAATTCTGTATTGTACAAACCGAAATAGACCCCGACTTATTTTACACGGGCCCGAAACCCGCTCGCGTAGCCTGTTTAACATATCTTAGTAAATAAGTACGGATTTCATATTCATCGTGGTTGGGGAAGGGTGCTCGCATGCGGAGTAGATCGTCGGTGGTGGGTTTGAGGGGTCAGTCATGGTGGTTACGTGGGGTAGGGAATCCGATTGGTTTATGGTGGTTGCAGTGGTCGCCGATAGGAAGGGACTTTGCGGGAAGACTAGACCACCAACGTGGGCGGTGCATGGGGGTTCGGGGGGTCAGGTGGGGTGCGACGTGTGGGAGTTGTGGTGGTGCGGTGCATACAGACTACAGTGTACTACGTATGTGCATTCACGGTGTACTACTTGCAAGGTAAAACCATTGTGCACAGTGTACTACATTTGAAAAAAAAAGTCTTATTGAATTGTACTCAACAATGTCATGGTACAATGCTACTACTATGTACGGAATACTACATAACAATAGTCCAATACCAATGAACACCAACAGTCAAACATCGGCGGCCACCCACCACCACCATACAAACCTCCAACAACCACTCCAAGTCACCGGCTAACCACAGTCGAACCACACCGGTGACGCCTGGCCATAAACCACCAAAAACGACCCCACCATACTACACTAATTAGGTCTTAATTAATTTATAGATAAACCCTAATTAGAAAAGGAACAAATAAAGTTATACGAAGTAAGAAAGAGTCAATTCAATAATTAATAAAGTATTAACAAATAAATACCTACTCTTCACTTCAAATAATTATTCATAATTGATGAATTTTAAGGAGATTCAAGAAGGTTAATGTTTCAATAATTGAGAGAAGGTAGAGAAAATTAAGTTCAATGTTAATAAAGTATTAACAAATAAATACCTACTCTTCACTTCAAATAATTATTCATAATTGATGAATTTTAAGGAGATTTAAGAAGGTTAATGTTTCAATAATTGAGAGAAGGTAGAGAAAATTAAGTTCAATGTTTTTTAGGGAAGAGCCGACAAATGGAAAATTTGGTGCAAAAACTACTGTAACGAGTAGAAATCATAATATGAAAATAAGCTCCGTTAATTATATACCATGAATATTTATGATAATTATGGTCACAATTTTTCATAAACTATCGTTTAGCTTTTACATAAACATACAAATTCTCTACCAGTTTAAAAATTAAATAAATATCATTATTGTTAAATTGTCTAATATTTTTTTTATCTAAAAAAACTGCACTTTCATTTGTAATTGATCAACACTAATCTTTTAGTAGATAGAGAATTATTGCATAAACAATTTAATGCTCGTAATTTACAAATCTATACTCTGCTAAAAATTGTACACTTAGCAATGCACCGCACATACACTAATTTGTGTTACTTCAAGTTGTCTCTAGCGCTTCAATGCAATTCCAAGAATATTCTGACGAGTTTAAATTCAACTCGAAGATAAATTCTCCGGTCAGAAATTCGACTTATTTTCCGCGTCCAAAACATAATTACTACGCCATGCAATGGGGAGCTAATTAATACCAAAACATCATATTGCATGGATTAACTGTAGTTAAGTAGTATTCTCCAAAACTTGGCCGGAAGTCCCTTTTCCGGTACCGGAAATGGCAAATATTGTACACCTCCATTAGATCCTACTACTTCCCACCTACACAAGACATGTTAAATTTATGTAAATGTTTTGAACTTCAATTCGAACTTACATTACCAAAAAATTTCGACATATCAATATTTTTTGTATATTATCAATACAATAGTCACTTGGGTGTCGCAATGAGACAAGATAAATTATCGCTATTCATCTAGTATAACATTTAAAAAATGAGATATCACGATATTCACAGTTGTATCATTGGCACTAGGCACGTGTTAAGAAAATTAACATGAAAAAAATTAAATGTTTTTTTTAAATAATAGGAAAAGTAAGACTAGTTTTCAATTTCCCATAAAAAAATCATTTAACTCTTTTCATTTTGATTTTCTTAACATGTGCCTAGTGAACACATTTTAGAAAAACCGATTTAATATATATTCCCAAAACTCGCTACTAAGGTGTGAATCAAAACAATATCCTTTAGCAACATATTAAGTTATTAACATTATATTGTCCAAATATATTTTGGACAAATTTTCTATTAATAAATACACGTCTAGGGTTTTCTAAATCAATTACGTGAAGTGAAATGAAATATTTTTTATTTACATATTGTTCAAAGTTAAAACTGTTATCCAAGTCTTAACTAACATAGTCCTCATTGCTCTTTTTTTTTTTTTAACTAAATCACAACATGTCACTTTCAAAACCACGTAAGAGTATGACATAAAGTGCAATCATAAGATAATAAAAACAGGATAGCAAAAAAATGAGGCTACTATCAAACAATATGCACCACGAAATGAGGACTTTGAAGGCTGTTCCCTTTGAAAACTACATTCTTTGTTTAAAATTTACAAATGAGACAGCAACAATTCAGCATGTGGGCGTACGACCTCACAAATAATGGGGTGGCCGTGAAAAGTGAGCAGTAGTGTACAATTTTTCTTTGGGTTATTTAATGACAATAATCCAACCTATGCTTTCCCTTCTCATATTAATCTATGCTAACATTTAACCGAGAAAAATCTTACTCATGACCTCATTTATCTTTTATTGAACTCAGGTCAAAATTGACCTGTTACAAGCGGTAAGCTTTCAGGTCACAAGGGACATGGGCCCTATTTTTTTTTGTTATCTCCACTAAACTAAGCTTAATTCTTTTGTTTCACTAAACTGAGCCTAATTCTTCTTCTTCCTGGATAACTTTTTCCAAATTAAAGACAACTTCCAGAAAATCACACTTGCTAAATCCTCAATCAAGCACTCCAACCTCAAATTTCCTCATCCAACCAGAAAACCCACTTATCAAATAACCTAATTATTACACAATATACAAAAATGTGGCGGTACTAGGAGACGACGAAAGTCGACAAACTATCTAAATAGCTTGAATCAATGTGGTATGGCTGACATGGGTTGCGATACTCTCTACCATGGCATCCGACTTCGTGCCCTCTTCTCTTCGACAAAGCTTCTCTCTTTTCTCCTCTTTGTCTTCTCCCAATCCCTTGTATGTTTATCCCCTAATTTCATTCATTAAGGGAATGAAGATTGGAAAAGAATTAATCAAATTGAGACTTGAGCTCCACAAGATCTCGTCTTTAACGAGATGTATGGGGTTTTAGGCTATTTTTTACTCTCTTTGATTTTGGCTTTACTGGAAAATCAAAATGAATATGAAATCATTAGATGAGAATTTTTGGGTGGGGAACTTCTGGGTGAACAAAATGAGTTAATGAACAATGGTTTCTTGATTTCTTTGTTTACTCAAAAATGAGAAACTAGTCTATTTCATTTGTTGAATTTTGATTTTGATTACTTGATAAATTTGCAATAGCATGCTGATGATGTTTATTACATTCTCGAATTTGCTGCACCGTTACCTAGAGATTCAAAGTTTTGTGTTCATCTTTTTTTCTTTCTTTCAATTTTAGTCAGTTTTGCTATGAATTGAACTGGATTTGGAAGTAAAAAATGTGGTTAATTGCTTGTAATCTAAGTGGATTTGATTAGTTTCCTGGGTTTGTTTTTGATTTGATTTGTTTTTGTTTAAAATGAGGAGACATGAAATTATTTCAGATTAATAGGTCATGGAAACTGACACTACAGGTCTCCCTTCCACTAGTTCAATGAGAGATAAATGAGGTCATAAGTTAGATTTTTCTCAGTTAATCATTAGTATGGATTAATATGAGAAGAGGAGGCATATGTTGGATTATTCTTATTAAATAACCCTTTTTCTTTTGGTCTTTTGTTGGGAAGTTGTTTCCAGAAGCATATAAAGCCCCCCGCAACCACGGGTGCGGAACCGGGCCTCCAGTTTTGGTTACCAAATTTACAGGTTTTATAGATGAAAATACAATACAAACGTTGACATATAATATACTTGTACATTTATATTTGGGATCTCATTTTTTTGTGCCGCACCAGGCTACCATTTATTTTAAGACACCTACCCTTTGCATTAGATAAGAACATAATGGTTAGGTTTAATAATCTACCCTTTGCATTAATATCGTGGTGACTGGTGAGGTTCTAAACTAGGTAAAATAGGTAAAATATGTAGCTCATTTGAAGTTGTTAAATAATCCAATGTACTTGGTAATAAAGAACTTGTTCAACCAAATCAAACTAAAATAGGGAGTAGAAAAAACAACTACGAGTAGTTAGTAAATTTATTTATGAATCAAATGCAATAATGGAGTAACAATGTACCTGAACTCAGTAAGAAGATGATGGATGAAAATAAGGATCATTAATTTGGCGACTTCATTTCCTGGACATGCATGAGAGCCATAACCAAATGGCATATATACGTGGGGTTTCTTACCTGCCTGCCATCACCACAACATAAATTCATATTATTAATATTTTTATATCTTTTTCCATAATTAAGTTACTCCCTTTAATTTGTCTAAATTATTTGTTTGACTTTCTTTTTAATTTGCAATCATCTGCAACGAATAATTTACAAACAAATAGCTCTGATCACGAGAATTTGAACTAGAACCCCTCTTAAATTATTCACATATATTTTAATCATCCGTCGACTTAATGTATACTCCACCCAATCCAAACTACTCAGTCACGTTAAAGTCAAGTTTGTTAAATATTGACCTCGATTATATATACTTAGTCAAATTTTAGAAATTTATACATAAAATTGAAATATTTACGTTTGTTATAAAAAGAGGTTTCAAAAAATTATAATTTTGAGAAAAAAAAATATACAAATGAAGACAAACATGGTCAGTGTGATCTTGTAGACTGTGAAAAGTCAATAGCTTGTTCGGATTGGATTGGAGGGAGTATATGAAAGTCAGTATACATAAAATCTTTCTATTCTCTTTTTTTCCCTCTTTTTTTTTCAAGTGCAGGCTCAAAAATGAGTACACGTAGAATGGGAGGAAAAGACGCTACCTTTAACTACCAGAAACATTGATTTATAAGGTCAATTTTCATGGGGTAATATAGTGGCTTAAATTAGGCAAATGTTGAGTTATATAAATATATATGTGTTTCTTGTAGACCAATTATGTACAAAATTTTAGCCACAATCCCATTTTACTTTAATTTGTTTTTAAAACTTTTTAGTATTAAAAAAAAAATCAACATATAAAACCCTATGCCTCGTAGAAGTAGGACGAGTGAGTTGACATACCTCAAATCTGGAAGCATCAAATATTTGCGGATGTTCAAAAAAGGTAGAATTGTGATGGATGTTTCGAAATAAAGGTAGTACCTTCCACCCTTTAGGAATTAGGTAACCTGCATTGTAGTATTCAATTACGTTTAGAATTTCATTTTTTCAATAAGGTTTTCCTGACAAAATCCGATATGATATGCTAATCCTGTTTTTATTATCTTATTCTCCATCTAAATTTATCCCGAGATTATTGTTCACTTCTAAATTAGTAACGAAAAATCGTAAACATGATTAATTGGTATTTCATCACTTTTCCTTAAATCGTCCTAAAATGGAACGAAGGACGATAATATTGGGATGTAAGAAGTAATCGGAATATCCATTTATTTCGAATTAGTCGTTCTTATCAATTCCTATTATAAGTTCACGCATGCATCAAGCATCTCATATCGACCAAAAGTTTAATATTTCTACAAGAATAAGAGCACGGGAACAATTATAACCTAAACATATCAGTGGCGAATTTAGGATTCGATGATGAATAATCACAGACTTTAAGTTAACCGAAAGAAAAAAAAATCATACCAAATTTTACGATCTCTGAGTTAAACAAGAAATAACAATAATATTTACCGTTGTATACGACATCCTCAACTGCTTCTCTATAAGTAAAAGATATAATGCTAGCCATCCTTAAGCTCTCCAATATGACCTAAAGTTACATAATCAATAATAAGTGAAATAAAACTATATAAATTGATAATCTATTCATTATTCTGCAATAATTACAAATGAAGAATAATAAATGATAATATTACTGTGAGAAGTACGAGAAATAAGTGACATAAATCTACTTACCCTATGTGTGACATGCATTTGTTTTGTTTGTGCCCATGTTAATGGCTGCCTTCCGTTGTCATTTGCTTCATAGATTACCTTATGCTCTTTCTGAAGATTTATAGAATTCATTTAATTGCTTATAATGAAAAAAGAAAAACAATTCCATGCCACTTATTGTTTTTTATGGCTTAAAGATGGTTACAAGCAATTTTAATTTAATCCAAACCGAGTGAAATTCAAACCTCGGTTATGGGTACCATCACCATTTCAACGTCTTGATAGCCAGCTGACTTAGCTGACATAAGTAGCTGTATGGAAACTTCAAAAATGGTAGATTATCGCCAGCTGAATTAGCTGACATATATACATATAAATACAAAACCTTTAAAAGAGTAACATTATTTCAAATTAACCACTAATCTATCATAATACTCGTAGTTTTATGGCTTTAAATGAGCGTACTATGTCGCGGGTGAGAATCGAACCCTCAACTTCATGGTTTCAATAAGAGAGTTCGTAACACTTGAGCTAACTCTTGTTCTTATCTATCATATCAGTTAGGAGGGATGAAAAATTTACCTGTAATTGTGCAAGTAAGGTGTCATCATCAGTGATGTACTTAAAAATCCAAGTCAAGATACTAGCCGTAGTGTCTTGGGCAGCAAACAGAACACCAATGACATTATCAATTATTTGATCTTCTGTTAATGTTTTTCCATCTTCGTCTTTAAAGTTCAAGAGGCATCCTAAAAGGTCTTTTGTTGCCAATCTTTTCTCTCTTTTTTCATTTATGATTTCCCGAATAATTTGTCCCAATTTCCTCCTTGCCTGAATTATGCACAATTATAAAATATATGATCGAGTGACATTAAACTAATAAATTTTGAGTAACAATAAGACTTGTGAGAGATGGTCTTTTATTCATTTATTAAGAGATCAGTTTCAGGGTTGAACCGTACCTTTTTAAGGGTTTTTTGTAACCCTTCTATTATTGATCCTGACTCAATGTGACTTGTCCATTTTGTACATGTTTATATAATGACCTTAATCATATTAGCGTAAATTATGACCATTTTTATTAGAAAATAATTTTGTATGAGTACTATGTACCTTATATTATTAGGTAATTCTTATGCCATTTTATTTTATATTGTAATATTGTGAGACCGACCGCCTCTTATGGACCGTATATTTTAAGGTGACATTGTCTAATTAATATTTCTTTATTTAATTCATGAAACTATTAGCACTTTGATAGCTATTTTACTTAGTTGTATTCATATTTTGTTTTTCGGAACCTACATTAAATCTATTTTATGTTGGTGACTTAGATATTATTTAACCTAAAATTTCATCAAAATTCTACTCCTTCCGTCCGGTGACCTATTATCTATTTTCATTTTATGGTATATTATTCATTTTAGGGAGATTGTTGATTTGTATGGTCCCAAATCACTCATATTTTCTTGATTTTCGTGATTTTGATGCCTTGAAGTTTCTCTAATTCCACTTGTTAGTATCAGTTTGGTTAGTTATTTGACCTAGAGGATTAGGAAGTACTCCCTCCATCCCGATTAATAGTTATCTATTGCTTTTGATCAACACAAAGATTAAGAAAAAAAAAAATGAATACATTTTGGTCACTCAATATACCAATCCCACATGCATACGGAAGGTAGTCCACAAAAAGCTTCAAAAAATGGACTATTGAATAATACACCCAAAAATGAAATTAAAATAGATAACTATTTAACCTAGTTTCATTTCAATAATCACAAAGTAAAAATAAATTATATGAAAAATCATCTTCCATTTTAGCATTAGTACGTAGTCTTTCAATTAAGTGGAAAACCAGAATGAAAAATGCTCAAAATTCAGTATACTAAAGAACTAATTAAATTTCCCAATATTAAAGCACTAAAATGAAAGACGAAACCATAACCCGAATGCATTAAATCATCAACGATTAGCCGTTTATATTATCTGAGTACTATATTACTATAAATTGCTTCGAAACTTATAACCAGTAGTACAATGATAGACTCTACTCTCTAGTGAGTAATAACTAATAAGTACCAAAATGAGTGTCATAAGGGCACACGTAAATAACCTAAATGTGGAAAGATTCACAAGATACTTTTGTTAATTATGGTAAAAATGAGTTTATATTTAAAATATTTGATGTGGATATCTTGTGAATCATTACACATTTGGGTTATTAATGTACGTCCTTAGGGTATACGTCAGAAAAACCGTTAAAAGAATAATATTAAAAAAAAAAACTTACCATAAGGGAATTGAAGTAACGGGTACCGGGAATAATAGTGGGAAAAGAATTGTAACCCATGTCTAGGGTAACGTAGTTTTCTTTGAGGACGTTCTTGTAATAATCCTCCAGCTCACCAAAGATTGTCAAGACTGCGACATCGAAAGTGAACTGCCACCAATCACAATTCTTAATTTAGAAACCAAAAATATAAGAAAAGAAAGTCTTATCATATAAAAGTAATACTCCGTATAAAATCAAATGATTTATCTAGAATAAACCTAACTAGCAACTTCTAAATGTACATGCATATGTAATACGGAGTAGTAGTATATTATCAAGATTATACTTTGGTATTACATGTTTCAAGTTTGAGGCCTAAGAATGCAAAATTTTGAGACGTATATGAGACGATTTTAAATGTATGTTAAATTATGCAAGGGGTTTAGGCCGTACTTAAATATATAGAGGACAGAAAGTCCGCTTTATAAAATAAAGTAGGTTTCATTCTAAAACCATTTTGGCAACCATTGATTTATAAAGTGCTAAACCCTCGTCGTCTTTAGCCATGAGTTCTGATAACATGTTAAATAATGCAAACGAGCCTGACCCGCACCTAAATGAAGGAGCGGGCGTCTGCTTTATAACTCTAAGAAAGTTTCACTCTAAACACTAAAACCAATTGGCAATAGAGCGAGGGAGTAACCCTTGACTTATAAAGTGATAAACTCTCTTATCTTTTCTTTTTTATTGAATTTATTCACAATATAAGGATAAACATTAAGCTATTAAAAAGTACAATAATTAAAATTTACTCAAGAATTTGTGTTAATTTCAAAGGATAGGTTGGTTGTCTATTAAGAGTACGTATTCAAAATAAGGACCACGTAAATTCATGAAATAATGATATGGATGGCAAGCCATACCTTCTTCAATTCATGAAAGGTGTGAATTTGACGACAATGAGCCCACGAATCCAAGGTAGATTTCGCAATGGCTTGGATGTCGGAAACAAGAGGTTTAATGGCGTCGAGTGAAAGAGAAGCTTGTACAAGTTTCCGGATTTGAACATGGTGACCACCTTGTTGGAAGAAGATAGCCGATTTACCTATCAACCTTTCTTTACTCTTTGGGTAAGTAGGCTTAAACAAGTTAGCTTTTGTCATCAAAACGAACTTTATGGCCTCCGGACTTGCTAACATGATGCATGGACAACCTAATATGTGACTCTTAAATACGTCCCCGTACCTATGATATTCACATAAACATCAAATTAGGTTTTCGTACGTATTAATTTTATCCAACATTCGCGACATAAAAAAAAATAACGTAAGTATAATTGGACTATAGGAGATATATACGTGAATAGTCGTTGGTCTTGTTTTAGACGGACTATTTTGGTCTGAAGTAATAAGAAGAGATTTTATAAACATTTTACAGTTAGATGTAACCACTATTGAAAACAAGTGGCAACATAACCCCGTCTTATTTTTCAGACGGAAATGCTCCTTCTGAAATAAGAATTTGCGATGAGTAAATTATCATCCCTTGAGCCCTTGAGGTATGTAAATGTGCACAATGTTTGTGTTTTATACACATGTTTCATGCATGTCTTTATGCACAAAATTGGCATAATCCGAATCTGTTGTCCATAATTCACATGATTCCAATCTTAGTCATCAGAGTAAGATCTGTTCATATATTCCTTGTAAATAATAAATAGTCGTACCTAATAAAGATCATTTAATTTGGAGAAAAATAATGCCGAGAATAAGAAAGCATATGTACTACCGTCTACAGAATACTGTAGTATATATTGTAAGAAATGATAAATCGAACCTTTTTTCTCTGTTGATGAAGAAATCATGTGGGTTTTGAGAGAAAAGTTGAGGAGTCTCTCCAATGTAAGGCCAACCCAAAGAACCAGGTGGAAGCTTAGCTCTATCTTTCCACCTTTTAAAAATGTGTGGAAGGGATTTTAACTATTCATAATGAATAGTAGCTTCTCCCCTTTATTGGACTGGTTTTTTACCGGGCTGCTTGTTTAGACAGGCTTCTTCCACCAATTGGCCTGCTGTTTATTGGGCCTAATTTATTAGGCTTTAAACTTTACTGATCTCTACTTGGATTTTGATCAGTTTTGATCAAACCTCAATTATTTGACCAATTTCTAATCAAATCTTACCAATTTTTCTTTCAGTTCCATATTCATCCATCTTTAAATCTTTTTCGTTTATTTTAATCTTCATTTGGTTTTTTTGTTTACTGTTGTTTCACTTCATAACCCCCAGGATTCGATGCACAGTTCAATTCACACCTACTGGCCAGGCAATTATTGCGATATAGCATGGTTCCTATTTACAGGTATATACTTGTTGTTTGTGGATTATTATTATTATTGTTGTTGTTGTTGTTGTTTGTGGGGGTGTTATATTCTGATTTTTATTGTGTTTGGGTTTTTTTGGTGTTCTTATGTATTATTATTAGTATATTAATTAATAGTTTCTGCATCCATTGTGTTGATCTTAATTCTTTTCCGGGCTCAGAAGCTTCCTCGTTTGGTGATCATATCCGACATTTTTTCCGCCAGTGGTTGCAGTTGTTGTTGTCGACGATGAAAGTTGGCCCATAGTTCATATATGGTCCGAACTTGGAGTTTGTTCTTCATTATCTCAGGTTAGTAAAGTTATTGTGATTATGTTCATTAATTTCAGATTGTTGCTAAATACTCCATCCATCCCATTTTTATTGGTTCTTGTTCTATTTTGGGAGGATTTAATAAATGGGGTGGAATACCAACTTTATCCTACAAATTAAACAAGAATTGAGACATTCATTTTTATGGTGGTTGGATTCACTTTGTGACTTCGAAGACATTATTTCTTGGTGTTACTATACCTTCGTTTTCTCCAAGGTATAATATAAGCCTGGGTATTTATTTTGTTGCTAGATTGCAAATTGTTTCTAATTTCAGTGGCTCACAATTTGGTTGTTATTTGGAGTGGAAAATGGAGATTCGAGGGTTGGATTTCGGCACGTGGCTTCTCAGCAAAGCAACAACTCGACAACTCGGAGGTCTTGCCACTACATCCTATGCTATAATATCTAAAGTTTCTTTGTGTTCTACTATAACATAAGGCTTGTTGTTTTGATTTTTGATTTTTAAGTATTTATGAAATGGATTTACTTCCTCCGTCGCATTCACTTGTGTACCTTTGATTAAAATACCCTCACAAAGAATATAAAGGTAAACAAATGGTTGAGTTTGAGTAAGTTGTTTTCTCTTTTACAACTGGTTAAGCATTATGGTGACACTCTTATATGCTGTATAGATCAATAAACAAGTAGTCAGTGTCATTTTGTGTTTGGGTTTAGGGAAAAAGGGTGAGAATGGTGCTTGTAAGCTTAGTGATGGTGGAAAGGAGGGGGATAAGAAAGGTGGAGAGAATGGGGAGGAAAGTGGTGAGAATTCAAAAGTTAAGAGGAGAAACAAACCGGTCAAAGACGAGTCCTAGGTTGAGTAACCCTCGGAAAAATATACATGGTGAACAAGTGAGTTTGATATTTTAGTTGTGATGAACAATTTAAATGATTATATTGTAGATGTAGTAATTTGACCTTACCTTTGATTAAAATACCCTCACAAAGAATATAAAGGTAAACAAATGGTTGAGTTTGAGTAAGTTGTTTTCTCTTTTACAACTGGTTGAGCATTATGGTGACACTCGTATATGCTGTATAGATCAATAAACAAGTAGTCGGGGTCGTTTTGTGTTTGGGTTTAGGGAAAAAGGGTGAGAATGGTGCTTGTAAGCTTAGTGATGGTGGAAAGGAGGGGGATAAGAAAGGTGGAGAGAATGGGGAGGAAAGTGGCGAGAATTCAAAAGTTAAGAGGAGAAACATACCGGTCAAAGACGAGTCCTAGGTTGAGTAACCCTCGGAAAAATATACATGGTGAACAAGTGAGTTTGATGTTTTAGTTGTGATGAACAATTTAAATGATTATATTGTAGATGTAGTAATTTGACCTTGAAGATGCAATGAATGTTAATTTACTTGAGTCGCATGCGATTTATATGGCCTCATTGTCAGTATAATGTCCATTGCATTAGTTTTGTTTGATATCAAGAATATTACATAATCAAGGATACTAAACAATATTAAAATATGGTTAAGGTTTTTATATGCATTTTTTAGATTGCTGCCTTATCTAAACATGTGATTTCGGGTGCTAATTGAAGTACTTTGTACTACGGAGCATTAACTTTATTTTGTTTATATTTGATACCAGTTTGTTAAAATTAACCATTTCTGTTTGTAGCCACATCATATTGTAAAGATATGTCCACGACATTGTTTTATAGACTGGCTTTTTGGTAGTGGAGGACCGACGTTAAGAGGGACAAAGCGCTTATAGACTACTACCACACTAAGAATCAATTGCTACATCATATCAGTTTTCTTAAGCAACCTGTTAATCGCAAAGGTATCAATTGCCAGTGTCTGGTATCATTTTATATATAACTACAAATAATATCTAATTAGTCTAATGCTTCCCTTTAGTGACCTCATTTTCGCCATTTTGTATTTTTTTTTTGACAGCAACCATTTTGTATTTGAATCACATGATTTGTCTTATGCTAACTTTTATGCTCTTATATCTGTAATATTTAGTATCCTTTTTATTTGTTATTGTGTTTTAGATACCAATTACCAAGGGTATATCAAAGAACTATCCAGGAGATATCGAGATGTGTATTTAACAAGTCGAGTTCAAAGAATGAAGGACAATATTACTAGCACTATTAGTTAGAAGCACTTATCGACTAGGTTAACATTATCTCAGTAAGTTTCTGGTTGAGAATGCACAAGTGAATCACCATATACCTCAGAGGTAGACATATGTACGCAAAATTTCGTAGGAACACAAAAATAGATTGGCGAAACTCACCGGACAAGAAGATGTCTAACAATTGTAAGTGTACTATTTGGTTTATATTTGAGGTTCATACACATCGATGATGAATTTTAAGTAGTTGTCTATTTATAATTTTCAAATTGTGTTTTGATGGGCTAATTTATCGATCCTCTGTCCATGTTTCCGGTGTAGGCGCATGTTTAAACATGTGAAATTCTTAGAATTTTGTGGAAATTTTACGGATGGTTGTTTGCTGGTATATGAATTGGTAGGTTACCTTCTGTCTGCACCAAGACCAAGAATTGGTAGGTTACCTTATGTCGGCGATAGCTTGTGTTAAATTGGTAGGTTACCTTCCTGCACCAAGACCAAGAATAGAATGTTTGGTTTGCCAATCATCAGTGCTATATTTTCTCAAAGCGTTTACGAATGTTAGGTCAATTGTGATAATGAAGGCCTACGCCTTCACCTGAGGTAAATTTTATTCTAATGACTAAGAATTCATTTATGCTAGAAGTTGTGGGTTAGATCTCCCTCTTTCTTTTCTTTTTTTCTTTTTTTTTTTGCATTGAATTGTACAGTTCATGTATAGAGGACTATCTTTATGGTTGAATAGAGCTTGTAACCATGCTATTGTTTCTGTTTTCGGTTATGTGTCAATGTGACATCATAACTTCAGAACTCCCTTGGGGCCGCCCCTGATTATATGATGTCGCTTCCTTATTAAAGCTTGGATATGGTATGGTCAAGATTAGAGACGGTGGGACGTGAGGAAACTCGGATGTAGGATATTTTGATGTGCTTGTTAATGATTAATAACTCATTGCTGACGATGTTCTTTCGTTAGGCGAGCATACAAGAAATGGTATAATGAACTTATTAGTGATTTTCTTAGCCTAAATACCTATGAGATATAGACAGGTTATGAACTGCTTTCTTGGGCATTTTAAACCGGCCCTTTTCTAGAAATTTGTTTGCCCCAATAACTGTAATATGTAGTAAATCACAATTAGTTAGTTTTCTGTTAAAACAAGATATGCATTCCCTAAAGTACAAGTTGTAGGGTTACGTGTAGTTGAATTGAGTATGGCGTGTATGTTAATGTTACTCTGCGAGGTAAGACGAACTGCTAATGTCTTGTGTGCTCGATGTAATTATGTTTTGTACTACTAACTAAGCATCCAAAGACAGGGCGTGGTTATGTTTTAATAATCGTGTTCTTAGCAAAATTACATATAATCATTTAACAATTCACACGTAAGTGAAATGTGAACAACCAATATGTACCTATAACAGACATAAAAATCAAAGTTTGACTTGTGCATAAAACGTCAACAATCAAGGTATCTTGGTGTACCGTGCGCAACGCGCACGGTGCAACAACTAGTATTGTCTTAAAAGTCTCCATTGATTAAACTTTTTCACTAACACATACCCAACAACAAGTAACACAATTCCAATTATCAAAGTAGACACATAAACCATCTTTCACTCTTGTTATTTACTAAAAAGAAAAAAAAAATGTTTTAAACTTAAAATAAGAAAGCTAAGTTATATGCTAAGTGCAATGCTTGTGCTTCTAATTAAGGTGATTAGGAAAATGAGAAAATGAAGGTATTTATAGTAAGTGTAGGCGATTCGTGGGCCATTATCCAATTGCGTTAGACCAAAAAGCAAAAAGGTTTTATGAGGTCGACATACTTTTGCATTGCCAGCTGTCGAATTGTGAGGCTCACACAAACGCTTTCTATAGGTTTTCTCTTTTTTTTTTTTCTAAAAAAAAGAAGGATTAATTAATGGGAATACTCTACACTATGTGGGTCCTGCTCATAATACTCTACACCATGTTTTAACTACCAATATACCCAACAATTAGACCCCTTCTCTTTGAATAGAATTGGGTTATTTAAAACCTGTTGTAGCAGGTTTAGTATACATGGGGCCCACCGTAAACCCTTTTAATTGATTTCATCTTCTATCTTCTCCATTCTCTCCTTCATTCTCCTCCTGCGAAAAAAAAAACGTCAAAATTTCTCCTCCTCTCTCTCCTCCATCCACCGTAAACGCCATCGAATTTCTGTACTGTGCCTCAAATGAAACGCCCATCATCGTCATCTACAAATTCATGTGGTTCTTCAGGTAGCATTTTATGCAAGCATAACTTGGGTGCAGTTTTGAGGACGGCGAAGAAGGGACCACATGTCGGAAAAAATTTTTACGGGTGTCCATTATGGCCTGTAAGTGCAATTATTAATCTGGCATATTGTGATTGTTTTTTTTATTCGGATTATTGATTTGTAATTATTTCATCTATTTGATAAAACAGAATGGTTGTGGTTTTTTCAACTTGGAGGAGGAAATGAATCTGGAAATTGGTTCAAAAACAAAGGTTGAAGTAGATGAAATCAAGAACTTGGAGGCAAAATTGAAGAAACTGGATATGAAGAATGAAAAATTGAAATTGCAGTTGATGAAATTGAAGGTTGAAGTAGATAAACATTCCAAAGGGGAGAAAATTGTAATGTTTGCTTTATTAGCTTCTTGGATTGTATTTGCATTTAGTTGGATGTTTAGGAATTGAATGTAGGATGTCCTTGGATGTTTAGGAATTGTAATGTATTGAAGAAACTGGATATGAAGAATGAATGTATGGAAACAATCTTTTGAAGTAATGCAAATCCATTTCATAGCAAAATACTTGTCTAATTACATTACTTAATACTTGTCTAATAGCGTTCACAACATTCACCAAAATAATTTGTTTTTTTTCATTACATTCTTAAGAAAAAATTCATGTCCTAAAATATTACATAGACCGGTTGTCTTATGAAAGTGATATTCATATCTTCTACTGATCTTCATATCTTCTACTAATCTTCATGCCTTCTATTGGTTGACTGATTGTTGAGTAGATTGTTCATGTCCATCCAGAATGCACCTTGGACCAGTAGAACTGCCAACAACCTATCAAGAAAAATGCATTTCCTGATTATCCATTCTTAATAAATTCTAACTAATTTAAATTGCAAACAGACCAAAATTTACATTTGTATAAGCATTTCCTGATTGATCAATAAGAACTCCAAGTCCTTGTGGAGCCTGTAGTGACAAAAATACTAAGCTGTCAATTAACATACACAAAGAAATATGAAATTGAAGCAGTCAATTTTCCAATAACTTACCTTTCTCCCTCCACCTCTTCCAGTTCTTCCTCCTCTAACAGCACCCCTAACACCAGTTCTGCCTCCTCCTGAAGCACCACCTCTTCCAGTCCTTAATGTTTTTCCCCCTCTACCAATTCTTGTTGGTTGTGCTGTTGCTCTATGATGATCTTCAGTGGCTGGTGGTGGTGTCTCATTAACATCTGGCGTAGCTGATTTCCTAGGTCTTCCCATTGGTCTCTTTGCAGGGGGTGGTACTTGCTTGTCCTTGTTTGGGCACTTTCTTTTATTATGAGACTTTGATTTGCAAACAGAACAAGTCATCTCTATACCATGTTTTGTCAACTTACCTGGTTTCTTGGGGTTCTCAAATGGGTCCCTTCTCCTCTTCCTCCTAGGCCTACCAGGTCCTATCTTAATGGGTGGAGGATTTAGGGCCAACTCTACCTTTGGCCAATACCTTTGCCCTGGACAAGGACTAATTGACAGATTGTAAGATCTTAGATATGCTTCTCTTTTATACATGTCATGCACATAATCCTCTGCCTTACATGATATATCAAAGATAGCTGCCACAGCATGAAAGCATGGGATGCCTGTTAAATCCCATTTTCTACATGTACAAGTCCTTCCCTCTAAGTCAATAGTGAATGCTTCTATTCCATAGGTTACTTGGAAGATGGTTGGACTAGAGGGTAAAACAGTACATTGAGCAGCTTTGTGTTTCTCATTTTCTAGTCTTTCTTGCACCCTTGGACAAACAACATGGACACTTGTCTCCATTTTTGTCTTCTTTTCCACCAGTCTCTGCATCAAGGCTGACCTAATATCTTCTAGCATGTAAATTACATGTTTTGATCTAGCATTAATGATGTAAGCATTAAATGTTTCTGCCATATTGCTTACTATGACATCATTTTTTGTGTGTGTCTGAATAAATGCCCTACAAAACAGATGAGGTGTACATGCTATGAAGGCTTCAGCAGCCTTATGGTCAGTCTCTCTAAGAGCTTGTAATGCATCATCAAAATCAGCCTCATTGTATGCCTTAACACAACTCCAAAAATGGAGCTTCATCTCCTCACCCCTATAGGTTTTGTGCCAATTAGCAAAAATATGCCTAGCACAATGCCTATGTTCTGCCCTAGGGAACTCTTTGGCAACCATGGTCAAGATACTCTGTTGTGTAATCAAAGTGAGGATTAGTAACGTGCACAAAATGAACAAGTAATAACATCAAATTAATAAAATAAGGGATGAGTATAGAACAAACCTGATGCTGATCAGAAATTATGGTCCATCCCTCACCATTTTCTTCTCCTAAACTGTTTTTCAACTGTTGGAAAAACCACTCATAGCTATCATTATTCTCACCCTCCACAACTGCCCAAGCTAAAGGGAACATTTGCTCATTACCATCTCTTCCAATGGCAGATATTAATTGCCCTCCTAAGAAAGTCTTCAGAAAGCAAGCATCAACACATATTACCTTCCTACAACCTAGCAGCCACCCTTGCTTAAGAGCATCAAAACAAACAAATAGCCTTTGAAACACTGCAGGATTTGAGGTTATAGTAGGGTTGGTAAACAAAGTGAAGACACTTGTTGGGTTGCCTTGTTGAAGAGCTGCTATATAGCTACCTATCTTGCTATAATGTTCCTTCATTGACCCATGTAGCAATTTGTGAGCATAGTACTTCACTTTGTAAGCAAAATCTTTCTTAACTAACACCTTATATGCTCTCCTCACAGTTTCTATGATGTCTTTGGCTGGCCAATGTGGATTAGCTTTAAATACATCAAGAAACTGTTTTGCTAGCCAAGTAGATTTAAGTTGTCTATTACTTTCCATAGTCCTCTGACAAGTGTGTTGATGATCAACAGTTTTCACAAGAAAGGATGCAGATTTATTATCCCAGCTACCATATAGTTTGAAAGGACATCCTTTTTTACATCTAACCCTAAGTTTTTTCCCATGTGCTTTATCACTTATATCAAAAGTGAGATCCCTACCTTGTGCTACTGCATACCTTGTCACAGATTCTTTGAACAAATCAGAAGATGGAAATCTAATGCCTACACACCACTTCAGCTTTGAGTAATCAGTCAACTCATTAACTACAAGGACATTACAACTCTTCCTTTTACCAGGCACACTCTCCTCATCACTCTCACCAGGAGTGCCCTCCTCATCTCCACTATCATCATAATCACTAAGCTGCACCTCAGCATTTTTTGTATAATTAGGTTTACTCAAGGTTTCCTGACCAGTGAGCTTACCAGATGCTGCTTCAAGTTGAAGTTGATGTACAATTTTCAGAGCATTTGCATTCCAAGCTTTTACTCTCACTCTTGCTTCCTGTACCTCATCATCATCATCATCATCCACATCATTCAAATCAGCAAGTACTTCTTCCTCCTCCTCCACCTCAGATAATTCCTCTTCACCCTCACTTAAATCAACATCATCATCACTATCTCCTACATCCCCTTCAGGAATATATCCTGGATCCTCTTCCTCACCCTCACTTAAATTATCAAAGACCTCATCATTAAATAGATCTGCTATTGTAATGTCATTGAAATCATAGAATGATCTAGGAATGTCAATTTCTAATGTCTGATGAGGTTGTAGTTCTTCAACAGTCTCAGATGTTTTTTCAGAATTTTTTTGTTTTGAACCAAATCTGGGTGAGGTTCTAACAACAGATGAGCTACTTATAGCACTGATTTTTTTTGGAGATTTAATAGGTGTTTTTTGAGATTTTTTATGAGCAGCTAAGGTTGGTTGAGAAGTAGGTTTATGAGCAGCTGAAGTGAGTTTATGAGCAACTGAAGTTGGCTCTTTTAGGGTTACAACTGAAGGGGATGACTTAGGTGGTCCCTTTTTCTGAAAAACATTAATAACAATACTGTCATCAACCTTTCTCCTAGGTACTAGTTTTTCTACTTTATTAACAACACTTCTATTACCAACTTCCTCTATCAAAAGCATTAATTGAGCAACATCTTCCTCAGGTATAACATAACATTCAACCACTCTATGAACCCCAGCCAAATTACATATAATTTGTGCATCTCTATCGTCAAATGCTCTCCTCAATCCATCAGTTCCACTGATGAAGAATATACCATCTACATTCCTCCTAAACCCACATTTTTCAGCTTCTTCAATCAAAGTAAACCAACCCATCTCATCAACATCAATACCCACTGTCCTAAAAGTCCTACCCATATATACCAAAGAATGTTCATCCCTCTTAAAGTACCCACCATACCAGAATTTCAATGTCAAACTGCTTAAATTAACACCCTAAAGAATAATAACATAAAAGAGGATTAATTACATAAAGAAATTCAACAATATATCAATTCAAACATTCAACAACACATCAATTCAACAATACATCAATAGGGGATCAATTAAATAAAAGAAAAAAAACAGCAGTTAAATTAAACCCTAATAAAAAGGGGGAAAGAATGAAACTTTCAAATTAATTCACACATTGCAAAATTCAACAATAAATCAACTATTTAATAATCAAAGCATCAATATACATAATAAGAAATCTAAGAAATAAGGAATAATTACCTGTGTCATTGTGCACCAATAAATAGGTCGAACCACCTAAGATTGTTGAAAAGAAGATGAATAAGGGGAAGTGATTAATGATGAAAGAAGATGAAGCTCATCAATGGCGTATTATAAAGCTCATCAATGGCACAATTGGTAAAGAAGAAAGAAAGTAAAGAAAGAGAGGAGAGATAAAGAGATTTAGACGAAGGGAATGAGTTATGAGTTGTTTTAAAACAAAGGTGACCTGCTTATCAGGTCACCAGTCATACCATTATAATATAGGCGAAAAGGTCTAATTGTTGGGTATATTGGTAGTTAAAACATGGTGTAGAGTATTATGAGCAGGACCCCCATAGTTTAGAGTATTCCCATCAATTAATCCAAAAAAGAAAGGGATATTTAACGTGTATCCCCGACTTTTTCAATGTTCAATGTTGTATCCCTGTATTTTTGAAATTTCATGGTGTACCCCTTATTATATACATTAGTCTACACCATGACCCTATCTATCGTTTTTATTAACTTAGTTTGTTAATCGATCTATTAAATCGTTTAGCACCCGTGCATTAATGCACGGAATATGTAGTTTTTTATTTTTTTATAATATATTTAAATAACAGTGGTATCTCATTAATTGTTCATTTTTTCTAGTTATTGTATTTTGTTTTGAGAAAAAAAATATTAAAACTGAAAAATTAATCCAAGAAAATTGAGTAATATGCTAAAAAGTATTTTTTTTCTCAAAAAGTGTTTTTTATAACATAAAGATCAAGATTTCAATTTATAAATTCTCTCAAAAAAAATTTCGTCATGAAAGGAATAAAAACGATGTATAGTTTTGGTTATACGTAGTATGAGTCAAGTCATTATAAAATAATAGCATCACTAAAGCATTAAGCAGTTATAGTTTTGTTTATATTGTTTATATTTTAAATAAAAGAACATAGTTTAAAGTTTAGTGAAAATTATATAATTTGATGAAAAGATTAATTTTAATGAAAAGATAATAATATAATAAAATCCATTATAATTATTAATTTCCTTGTTTACTTAATACAATTAAATTATCAATAGTTTCCTCACTTATAAAGATGCTTTTTGGAGGGAAAATTTGTGAGCTCACTTATTCTGTAGTAGATAGGAGATTAAATCGTTTATTTACAATTCCAATTACTCAATAACCTAGTCATTCACTTATTTGTGTGCCGAATTACCCATTAACGTACCAAATACTATACGATTCTAACTAAAATTCATCAAATCTTCATTATCATTTCATGCTTGATAACAAAGGTTTTTCATGGTAGTTTATAAAGTGATCGAGTTGTGATGCTTTTCATATAAGATGGTGATACATAATTAATAAGTCAAAATAAAGTTCAAGTACGGTTGTTTGATAGTGATAACTTTTGTTTAGAATTGAAAGAGCTCATGATAAAGAAATAAGTAAGAAGTTTAGGGGTACAATGTATAATATAAAAAAGGCAGGGCTACAATATAGAAAACCGAAAAACTTAACGGCACACCATAGAATATCCCAAAAAGAAAATAAGATGTTCTTATTATAAATGAAGAAAACGAGATTGATAAAAAAAAAATAGCCTATCATATATTTTGCCGAGGTGAGAATAGACTTGGCAGACGGACCAGGTCGTGTCGGATTAGTGTTTGTGTCACATATAAACGAGTAATAACCCTTCCACCCAAACCCGACCCAAATAAATTTCCTTACGTGTTCGTGTCGACCCGGCCACTTATATAAATAGGTCATAAAGCCTCAACCCTAACCCATTAATTTCGTGTTGGGTTTGTGTCACGTGTTTTCATGTCATGTTTATATTTGGAAAGTGTAAGTATATATTGTATATGTGATGGGGGATTTAGAAAAAGTAGGATTAATTTAGTAAACTTGTCATTCATGTCGGGCTCGTATTATTTATTAGAAAGTTCAACCTAAATTCAACCCAATTAATTATTGTGTCGACCCACTTACATAAATGGGTCATTAAACCTCAACTCAAACACGTTAATTTCGTGTCGTGTCATTGTTTGCCCGCTCTAGGGGAGAACGGTAAAATTAAAGACGTAAAAAAGGAAGCTCTATCAGAAAAGAATGTCATTTTAAAAACCAACAAATAGTTAAAGAATATAAAGAAAAACAATACTCCCTCCGTCCCGGTCAATTGTTGTACTTTCATTTTGTCACAACGACCAAGGAATGAGCGAGGGACCATTTGTGGTTCCACTTAGTGGATGACAAGTAAACAATAATCCCATTGGGTTATCCAATTACTCGTAAAAAAACTTCTTAATATAGAAAGGACAACAATTCACTGAGACACGACAAAAAAGAATAGGACAACAATTGACCGGGATGGAGGGAGTATAACTATCTCTTTAAAGGTTGTAATCATAAGAGAAAAAAACTCTAATACCTTAGGTTTTACTAGGTCGAGTGCTGTGGGCACTCGACCGGATTTGTGTGTTACTCGATCGAGTAGGGTAGCTACTCGGTCGAGTGTCGTGGGCTCGGTCGAGTAAGCAGTTTGTTTTGGACCCTGATTGTTGGCACTCGATCAAGTTTATACAAACTCGGTCGAGTTAGTGTCACTCAACCAAGTGGTCCTTTTATTCGGCCGAGTAAGTGTCATGTAGGCTGTTTTAAGATGTTTTTCTCTGCGTGGGTCCTATCCCATATAAAAAGATTCTTACTTTGTTGTTTTCTCATGAACCTTCACTAGTAACTTAAACCCTCACTAAAACCCTAGTATATCTCTCTCAACCATCTAGATCCTTCTTGAGCATCCTTGGAATGGTGGTGGGTTCTCTCTTCTAGATCTATTCTATTTTTCTAAGGCTTTGTAAGTAATCCTCAACATCTATCTTATGATTTCATCTTATCATCTTTGAAGTTGGGTTTATAAGTAATTAGTTGTAATTAGTGTTGGATTGTTTATTAAGATGAGATTAGTGTTATTAAATTATCATATGTTGTAAATGTTAGATTTTTATGATATCTTGACCTAGATTATGGTTACTAGGGCATAATTGAGGAAAATTGATATGGTTGATATTCTTGATGTGGTTTAGCTAGAAATTGGGGGAAGAGGTTGTAGATTATTATTTGAGAGTTGATAGTGTTTTATGAGTCTAGTATGGATATGATTTGTAGTGATTGTACTATTATTGTTAATGTAGGGTAGGTGTACAATGAAATGCCCATTGCTCTTCTCTACTTGTTGATTGTGCTTGGTTGAGTATTCAAACTCCATTGTTGGTACTTCATGTGATAAGAGTGCTATTTAGTGATGATTGCTTGGAATGCTAAAAGGTAAATGAATCCTTCTCAGTTGATGTATATGTGATTGATCCTTGGACGTGTATTGGGATATGGTTGTGACATGTTGATTGAAATTTGGATGATTGATTTGTGATGTGAATTGTATGGGTACGGTGTTTGGTGTGATTGTTTATATGGAGCGGTTGTAGGAACCGACTCCATTGACTCTGGGTCGCTCTTCAAAGTCCCACTATGGAAGAGACAGTGCACGTGATTATGACCTGGGTCTGGGGATGAATTGCTGCGGTAGGGCTCATGGTGTCTATGGTGTGTGATAACCTAATTATTTGCACACTTTTTATGCTAATGATTGTGTTATTTAATCCATATTCTTATGTGCTTTATGTTAGAATTATGTTTAAATGGTTTAAATGCGTAAAACCCAATTTTCGGGTGTTTTGTTCTATACTTTTGGGTTTTAATGCTATTTAGGTACGATATGGACCCACCGAGCACTATAGAGGAGGCCCTTGGGACAACTCTACGACCCACGAGCCAAAAAGAAGAAGAAGGATCACGCGAATCAAGGAAAAAATGAACACCGTGCGAAGTTGAAGCAGGAAGGTATTAGCCGTGCAAAGTTGACCGTGCATGGCGAAGTCAGCCGTGCGAACTTGAAACAGGGAAGTAGTGACCGTGCAAAGTTAGCCGTGCGAAACGAAGTTGGCCGTGCAAAGTCTTAATTTCGCACACTGTTCGCCCCGACCTTATACGACTTCGTTTTGCGTGATTTTAATCTTATATAAATAGGCCAAACCTGAAAACTTGAAGGGGGGATTCATTTTAGAGCATTTTTAGAGAGAGAAAACTCAACCACTCCCTTGTAATTGGATCTATAGTTCTCAATTTTTCATCTAATCAAAGATTGAAGATTTATTTTTCCTTCTAGTTTCTTTGTTCTTCCTTGTCTTTCATTGTTGGTATTATCTCTTTCCCTTTCATTTTCTTTATTTGTTCTTGTTTTCATTGTAGTTACTTAAAGTTTGAATTTTTAGAGTTGGTTTGTTCATAAAGGTTCTTCCTTTATGCTTAGTTGTTGTTGAATTTTAGTTTTATTGACTCTTAGTTCCTTTTAATTGAGAAATTGCTTGTCTTGGATAAAAATCTAATCTTTTTTATGTTTAACATTAAAGATCATATCTTTATTGATTTTTCTTGTGTTATCACTATGAATAATGAGTAGTCTTCTTACTAGGACTCGATTAATCCCCGACATGAGTGACTAACCTATTAAATACCGCTTTAATTGGTTGTTGGGGGATTTGGTTGGGGCTTACCTTGGGATTTTGATTGTTTATTGTTTTATTTGGGTTTGTCGTTGACTCTTTACCCTTGACCGTCGACGGGAGTCGATTAGGTTTAGAGTCGGCCTCTCCCCATCTAGACTAGTAGTTGATTTGGGTTGGACCCGGAAGGGGGAACTTGAAGGGGACACCTTTGGTAGTCGGTTTGATTATCACCTTTGAGAAAAGGGGTTGGAGGACCGGGATTTATCGCGAACTTATTAACCTTGACTAATACTTGGGTATCTTGGGGATGTCGCGCGTCCTCGGATGCTAGAGTGTTGTGTAAGGGAGTCCGGCTTATGAACTCGGAAGAGAGATAGGTCGGTGTTACTAGTGTCCATGTGTGAACCCGGGAGGGAGATACTTGGCGAATTAGAGGCGTTTCCTCCTAACGCATCTTCCCTAACAACCAATCGACGGGGTTTGATAGTAGTTGCAAATGTCGGTGGAAAAGTCGAGTCCTAGGCTTTTAATCATTTGATTTAAACCTTATCTTATTAGCTCGCTATAGTTTCTTTGGTTCTAGCATTAGTTTAATTTTATATATTTGCTTTTTAGTTTAAATCGCCACTCTACCTTCCTAGTTTTGTCCGACTTAGCTAAACGTTTGAATAGAAACGATTAGTAATCACTTTGCTCTCCGTGGAAATCGACCCTCAAGTGCTACTTTGACAACCGTACACTTGCGGTATTTAAAACACACATCAAGTTTTTGGCGCCGTTGCTGATACGTGTCGTTTGCGCATACAAATTAACAATTTATTTACCTATCTTAACCTCAAAAATATAAACATAGTAAAGGATAAGTAGGGTCGAACCCACGGAGAGATTGGAAAAACTAATTAACTATTATGTACTTTATCAACTAACTTACATATTAACACTATTAACATATTTACGGAATTGGGGGGTTTCATTTAGTGAATTAAATACAGTAATCTAAATAGATATAAGTGAAACAAGCATCCGTTAAGCTCATAATTCCTAGTTTAGTTAATATTCCAGTTTCGTTGTTGACTCGTCTAGCAAATATTCAATTAACAGCCGACTAACTGTAGAGAATTTAGCCGCTAAATTCTCCCTATCAATCCTTACTTTCAACCAGTAGCGAGCCGCTCGACTACCGATACTAGCTATCCAATTACACGAAAGTGACAAATTCCCGCAAACTGACTAACCGCATTAAGAACTAGAAAGACTTCATTAACCCTAACCAATTAATTAGTCAGACCAAATTATACTCCTAGCTTAATCTAGTGACATCATTGCAGTCCTAAAATAATCTAGTTGCTACTCGGTTAATTAATCCAACGCCGCGCCAAATTAATCAACTAGCTATAAACCAATGACAATTAAAACGAGCATAAAAGAATACAGTTAAACAAATATTGCCAGAACGATTAACAATTTATAACTGAAAGATTAATTCAACAAGGTTCCAAATTAGTACTAACGAAAACGAAATTAGCTAAAGATAAAAAGGGAGAACTAATAAATTGAGTACAGAAAATTGTCCCTTGTTTCGGTTGCAACACCTCGGCAAGGTAGGTCTTCCATATTCCTCCGGGTCGGAGCCGCTCCACCCGTCGGACTGCTCCTCTTCAAATCCGTCGCCGCTTGCGTTCCCGTCAGATTTTGGGGTTTATTTATTGTATACTTGCTTGCTTGCTTGCTTGCTTAATTCCTAACGGAGGACTCGGGTATTTATAATGGTATTCAAATATACGGGATAGATTTTGTAAATAAAATATAGAAAGGGGATAGAGTTTGAGACGGAGTAGAGTTCCATCGCTGAGCTTTGTTTCCAGTAGCTTCCTCTGTAGCCTTTCTCTCTTCCTCTTTCTGTTGTTCACGCCTTGCTGCCTTTGTTTCCTTTAGTGGACTTGATCAAAATTGGTGCCTTTACTTGGGCCTTCCTGGTTACTTAACGTCACTTGTTGCTCCCATTTTATCGGGTCATCACCTGTTAATTTGGAGTAACAGTAAATTAATCCTTTTACGTCAAAAATTAATATTTACCTAGTAGAATCCCGGAATTAGCAAATGTTAATAAGTAACTCAAATAATACGATAGACAACCATAAAAATATATAAATAAGAGATATAAATACCAATAAATATCGTCTTATCAGTTGCCGGGGAGCAATGGATTGATATTAGTTGTTTTATTCTAGCTTTAGACTAAGTCATTGTCACTTTTGCACACCTTGGTGTGCCATATATCGTACTAACTTTTCAATTGAGTGTATAGTGGTGCTTGAGATTGCAAACATGAGCGACGATGAAGAACCATCGGTTCCAATTAGAGATCACATGGCTGCAAAGCATGTGGTGAATTCAAGCATCCAAAGACCTAGAGTGCAAGCCAACAATTTCGAGGTCAAGAACTCATTAATCCAACTTGTTCAAGACAACCAATTTGAGGGTGGCCCCCTTGAGAACCCAAATGACCATCTCAATGATTTCCTTGATGATTGTGATATGTTTAAAATGAATGGGGTATCCGATGATGCCATACGCCTAAGGTTGTTCCCTCGCTCATTAAAGGGATCGGCCAAAGATTGGCTCAAGAATTGTGATACGAATTCTTTCAAGACATGGGATGAGCTATCTACGACGTTCTTGAATAAGTACTTTCCCCCGTCTAGAATCGCAAAGGTCAAGAGTGACTTACAAGGGTTCATACAAGAGGAGGAAGAGACTTTATATGATGCTTGGGAGCGATACAAGAGGCTCCAAAGGTTGTGCCCACATCATGGTATAGCCGAGCCCGAAATGGTCAACAACTTCTACAAGGGATTGACGAATGATTTGAAATTGTCGCTTGATGCGGCATCGGGAAAGGGAGGTTTGGACATCTTGGATCATAAGAAGGCAAAGGAGTTAATAGAGGAGATGGCGGCAAGGACCATGGATTGGGGAAAGGATAGAACAACGAGAAAAGAAAAAGGGAAAGGCTCCAACTCGGCGTTTAATGTAGAGGTGAAGGAAACACTCCATGAGCTAGCTCAACAAGTGGCTTTGTTGAACTCAAACAAGAAACAAAGTCCCAAAATGAAGCAAATATTTTCTTGTGAGTTGTGTGGTGAACAAGGGCATTCCCCAAACAAATGTCCCTTAATTTCACCCAATGAAGAAGAAGGTTATGTGGAGCAAGTGAATGGAGTGTGGGAGTCATCCAATGTTAAACATGCACCTAACAACAATCAATATCATTCCGGATTGAGAGGCGACCTCAACATCTCATATACCTCTAAAAATGTCCAAAACCCTTCTTTCTCCATAGCCCAACAACCAAAGTCTAACCAACACCAACAATTTCAAGGGCCTAATCAAGGCTTCAACCAAAATTTCCAACAACAAAACTCACCCGAATTTCAAGGAAGAAACTTCAACAATCAAAAACAAGGCCTCACTCATAATAATTTTCAATCCCAACAAAACCAAAAGCCCACTTGGGAACAAGCCTTTGAGAAATTGGTGATCTCTAACCAAAAGGCCGACACCAAACTTGACAATTACATGTCTTTCCAAAGTAGTTTCAATGATGTGATAAGAGCATCACAAAAAGCAATGGAGACACAAGTTGCTCAAATTTCACAACAATTGAGCCAAATAGCCAAAAATCCGGGAAAATTTCCGGGAAATACGGAGGTTAACCCAAGGGAAATGAATGCGGTTTTCCTAAGAAGTGGTAGACAATTGGAGGAGGTCAAGAAACCTTCAAGATGGAAGCGAAAAAGGGTTGTGATTGAGAAAGTGGGAGAGCCATCGGTTCTCAATGATGAAGCACAATCCAAGAAGGTGGAAAAAGTTGAACCACCGATAGAGAAAGTGCCTACTCCACCGTCATTGGATAAGAAGCCTACTCCTCCACTAAGGGAGTATACACCACCGGTTCCTTTTCCTCAAAGGCTCGCAGGGCCAAGACTTGAGAAGAAATATGAGAAGTTCTTGAATATCTTGAAGGGGATGAATGTCACTATCCCATTTCTTGACATGATTGATGAAATCCCCAATTATGGGAAGTTTCTAAAGGAGCTTGTCATTATGAAAAAGAAGAGCGGAGAGGTACAAACCGTTAACCTCTCTAGAGAATGTAGTGCCATCCTTACCCACACCAAAAAGGTTCCGAACAAGCTTGAAGACCCGGGAAGCTTTTCTATCCCATGTTCAATCCAAGGGGTAGCGATAAAGAGGGCGTTGTGTGACTTGGGAGCAAGTGTTAGCTTGATGCCCCTCTCTATCTTCAAGAAGCTACATCTAAATGACTTGAAGCCTACAAGAGTCTCCTTGCAACTAGCCGATCGTTCGGTTAGGTATCCCTTGGGCGTGATAGAAGATATCCCCTTGAATGTTGGAAAACTTGTGATCCCATGCGATTTCTTTGTCATGGACATGCCCGAAGATAGTCAAGTGCCAATCATCTTAGGTAGGCCTTGCTTGGCCACGGAAGGTGCTATGATAGATGTCAAAAATGGTAAACTCTCGCTTCAAGTGGGTAATGAGAAGATTGAATTTGAACTCAACAAGTCAATGAAGTCAACTTCTATGAGCAACTCTTGTTGTAAGGTGGATGTGTTAGATAATTGCTTGAATGAGCATAATCTAGTTGAAAATGATGATTTGTTGGATGTTGGTGTCAAAGAGAGTTCAAGAGAAGACGAAATTGATCGCCTTATTGATGAGGAAATTGAAGCCTACTTGAACTCTCCGATTCCTATTGATTTGAGCATACTTGAAAATGCACCTTGGGTTGATGATACTTCAAGTAGTTGGGAAAGTCAAGTAGACGCCATAGAAGAGGCCATTAAGGGAGTCGGTTTAGAAACATTCCCTAATAGTGATGGAAAAGATGAAGTGGAGGAAATTCTTCCTCCTCAACCTACTCCTTTGAAGCCTCCCATGACCCACTTACATGATCCTCTTGAGAGAGTTAGTGTTTTCACACTTCTCATTCCTCCTGTCCATCATGAAAAACCACCCAACATTGACAAAGAGTGTGGAGTGTTGAATGAACCTTGCCATATTTTGCCAACCTCACTTACTTGGTGGCCAAATGAAGACGGTGAAGAAGAGTTGATCAAGCTTGGGTCTTATATGCTTTGATTTTCTATGTATTGTGGTTCTTGGCTATATACTTGTGTTTCTTCATGGGTTTTGAAAATGAGTTTGACAAGTTGCTAAGGGCTTTGAGCAACTTAGATGCAAAATGGAGGAAGATTGAAATTTCTCCCTTGTGAGGTTCAAGTAAGTGGATCACTTCAACTCTAACTTTGAGCATGTACACTTTAGATGATTATCATACTTTAGAGTCACTCATGAGTTGAACATTGTCCCTTACCCACCCCCACTTTGAAAATCCAAACTCTCTCCAATCTAAAATTTCCTTAAGCATCCAATTTGGAGTTAATTTTAATTAGCTCTCTTTTCATTCTCAATAAACAACTTTTAACTCATATAGCTATCTTGCATTTAGTTTAGATTTCATTTCTTTATTGCATTTTTATTTACGTACTCGTGCTATCAAAATTTTCAAAAACACGTTATTTTCTTTTTCTTAAAAAAAAAAAAAAAATCAAAAATATAAAAAACTTGTTCTTTATGTTCCTTCTTCTCCTAACATTTGGACCATTGAGGACAATGTCCGGTTTAAGTGTGGGGAGGAGATTAGTGTAGGGATTATTGTGAAAATAAAAAAAAATTGATTGAAAATTTCAAAAAAAAAAAAATACGAGTCCTCCTTTGTATATATACTTGTGCTCGTGTGTAGTTTGTTCATGTGTAGATTCCGCAACCAATGATCGGAGACAAGAAGAAGGGTTAAAGAGCTTGCAATGGTATGAATTTTACAACCCCTTCTCCTTCCCTTTCTTTTCTTGTTCTATCACATGAGAAGTTGGGAGATTTTTTTTTACTTGTTGGTGATGATTTGAGGAATTGGTGGTTGTGGAATGTTGTGTTGTAGATTAGGATTGCTTTGCTAATATAGTTTGCATGTTTATTTGTTGCATTGTTGTACTTAGTTTGCATTCATGATAAGTTTGTGAATATCTAGTTGCATTCATGTAGTTTAGTTGCATCAAAAAAAAAATGTTTTCAAAGAAAATACCAAAAATACGATAAGTGGTTTAATGATTTTGAATATTCCGAATAATAGTAGTCATTTTTCTAACTTTAAAATTTAGTTAAATTTCTTTTGAAAACAATGCTTACATATACATGAGTCAATATTAGGCATCTAAACGGCCAAGGTCAAAGTAAATCGAGTTTTGCAAGGTTTTTCATTCCATTTCAACCTGTGTTGTGAAACATTCTTGAGTGGTGGTTGGACAAAGGCGACCATGGAGGTCATTTTTAGCGCTTAAACTTCCCTAAAGAAAAGTGTTGTTTCATTTTGATCATCTATGTGCACAATTGTTTAATCATGTTTTCACGCTCATGTTCTTTTAAGGACTCCCGTCACTCCCGGCCACCCAACTTGGCACATTGTGCGCAAGTTGAAAGATTTCGGTGGGTGATCAACGGTTGAATATTTGGGAATATGGGTGTCCACCGTTATGCTTGTACCCACATTCGAGCACTTATATAGCGGTGGGTCCAAATTTTTGAAACACACACAAGTTTAACATTTTGATTTCATGAATTGTCAATTCCAAACAAGCACTACCAAAAACCAAAAAGTCAAAAATCAAATAATTGGGACAAATATCAAAAATCCAAAAAAATATTTCCCTAACCAAATATCAAATAAATTGCCAAAATGGGTAGACCCTTACCTCTTAACATTGATAAGAGGCCGACCACACCGCCACTTTTGGATTATAACTCATGGGAGACCTATTATTCCACAATCTTTCCCCCTTGCTTTACTAGTTTTTGAATGGTAGCGCGGGTGCCTAATCGATCAAGCATTTGTAAGCGTAGTTTTCTTAGATTTTTAACGGAATTTCTTAATTATTTATTTGACTACTATTTGAGGAATGATCGGATGAATAAAACCACTTACTTGTTGGCTTTGGCCTCGGCTACCTAGATGAGGAAGGTAGTCATTTTGTACCTTTGTGAACCGTTTATTGAATGACTAATTGCTTAACTGTTTGGTTCATCCATTTTGTGCAAGACCTCACTTGCCTTGCAAGTCATGCATCTCTCCCATGATCATTGACTATGTGAGTTGAAAGGGCGTTGAGTGCGCTAATACTCATTCGGATACTAGTAGTCTAATAATAGCTAAGTGATGCTTATATCGTGCACTCACTTTTAGAAGAGTTCGTAGTTAGTCCTAGTACTTACTCGGGGACGAGTAAGAGATAAGTGTGGGGAGATTTGATAACCTAATTATTTGCACACTTTTTATGCTAATGATTGTGTTATTTAATCCATATTCTTATGTGCTTTATGTTAGAATTATGTTTAAATGGTTTAAATGCGTAAAACCCAATTTTCGGGTGTTTTGTTCTATACTTTTGGGTTTTAATGCTATTTAGGTACGATATGGACCCACCGAGCACTATAGAGGAGGCCCTTGGGACAACTCTACGACCCACGAGCCAAAAAGAAGAAGAAGGATCACGCGAATCAAGGAAAAAATGAACACCGTGCGAAGTTGAAGCAGGAAGGTATTAGCCGTGCAAAGTTGACCGTGCATGGCGAAGTCAACCGTGCGAACTTGAAACAGGGAAGTAGTGACCGTGCAAAGTTAGCCGTGCGAAACGAAGTTGGCCGTGCAAAGTCTTAATTTCGCACACTGTTCGCCCCGACCTTATACGACTTCGTTTTGCGTGATTTTAATCTTATATAAATAGGCCAAACCTGGAAACTTGGAAGGGGGATTCATTTTAGAGCATTTTTAGAGAGAGAAAACTCCACTCCCTTGTAATTGGATCTATAGTTCTCAATTTTTCATCTAATCAAAGATTGAAGATTTATTTTTCCCTTCTAGTTTCTTTGTTCTTCCTTGTCTTTCATTGTTGGTACTATCTCTTTCTCTTTCATTATTTTTATTTGTTCTTATTTTCATTGTAGTACTTAAAGTTTGAATTTTTAGAGTTAGTTTGTTCATAAAGGTTCTTCCTTTATGCTTAGTTGTTGTTGAATTTTAGTTTTATTGATTCTTAGTTCCTTTTAATTGAGAAATTACTTGTCTTGGATAAAAATCTAATCTTTATTATGTTCAACACTAAAGATTCAATCTTTATTAATTTTTCTTGTGTTATCACTATGAATAGTGAGTAGTCTTCTTACTAGGACTCGATTAATCCCCGACATGAGTGATTAACTTAATAAATTCCGCTTTAATTGGTTCTTGGGGGATTTGGTTGGGGCTTACCTTGGGATTTTGATTGTTTAGTGTTTTATTTGGGTTTGTCGTTGACTCTTTACCCTTGACCGTCGACGGGAGTCGATTAGGTTTAGAGTCGGCCTCTCCCCATCTAGACTAGTAGTTGATTTGGGTTGGACCCGGAAGGGGGAACTTGAAGGGGACACCTTTGGTAGTCGGTTTGATTATCACCTTTGAGAAAAGGGGTTGGAGGACCGGGATTTATCGCGAACTTATTAACCTTGACTAATACTTGGGTATCTTGGGGATGTCGCGCGTCCTCGGATGCTAGAGTGTTGTGTAAGGGAGTCCGGCTTATGAACTCGGAAGAGAGATAGGTCGGTGTTACTAGTGTCCATGTGTGAACCCGGGAGGGAGATACTTGGCGAATTAGAGGCGTTTCCTCCTAACGCATCTTCCCTAACAACCAATCGACGGGGTTTGATAGTAGTTGCAAATGTCGGTGGAAAAGTCGAGTCCTAGGCTTTTAATCATTTGATTTAAACCTTATCTTATTAGCTCGCTATAGTTTCTTTGGTTCTAGCATTAGTTTAATTTTATATATTTGCTTTTTAGTTTAAATCGCTACTCTACCTTCCTAGTTTTGTCCGACTTAGCTAAACGTTTGAATAGAAACGATTAGTAATCACTTTGCTCTCCGTGGAAATCGACCCTCAAGTGCTACTTTGACAACCGTACACTTGCGGTATTTAAAACACACATCAGTGTGCCCTGTACACGATGGTGTTTTATTTGATCGCACCGCGAGTTGAGGACAATGTGCTTATTCCCGATGGCACCGGGGTGCGCTACCTGACGACACCAGATATGTTTGATAATTGTATTTTGATGCCCTTGGTATTTATTATGTATATGTTGACTGACCATGTTTTGGAATTGTGTTTCCTAACTCTACCGTGATCCATACGATATTTCCGGCGTGTGGTGAGTAGTTGTCTAGCAGGTATCGATTTGATGAGATGTTGATGATGACTTAGGCTTGACCTTGGGATTGGACGAGTCGAGATCTTGTAGAAGTTATTGATGAGTTGTACCTTATTTTTGTATTCGATCAACATTGAGTTTGTACTTGAACTTTTATTAAGTTAATGTAAGTTAAAGTTGTTCTTGGATTCTGTAATGGTATATCCTACCCCCCTCGGGAAACCGGGGCGTAACACCCTCGCACACTTGGAAGGCCTTGCTTAAAGGCTCCGGACATGACGAGGTGTTACGAAAACTGCATGGATCAGAGACCACTTATGGTCATCATAAAATCATCTCATATGAAAATACAAAATGCCTTAAACCCGATCCAATTTCGTTAATTATTGACCTTCCTTGACGTACAAAGAACAAGCATCATGGAGGCCCAATGCAACACAAAACCAATCACAGACACACATACCTAAGAGTACATGAACATGGGTCAACATCCAAGTACAAATAGTATAACTATTAACACTATATGGTGTGGGCCGACCATTTTAGCAAATGTGAGATCATGTTAATATGGTGTGGGCCGACCATATACTATTGAAGCTGAAGTCTCACATGGTCTTTCTTCATTGGTGTTTTGGTCCCCCAATATTTGATGATCAACGGTAAGCTAGGTTTGCAATTGGTCGGTGTGGTATATACATTTATCAAGAATGTGGGGCCTTAATGCATTTCCTACCTTAACTATTTCAGCTGCCCAAATTTACGACTAATAGGGCAGTTTACCCATTTCGTAGGGCTTTTTTATATGGTTGTCACCATTAAATTCATAATCATTGTTAGTGGACTTGTCTAATGGGGGATTGTGGGTACTTCCTCTCAAATCCAGTGAGGTTATTGCTTCTGAATTTGTGGTAACAAGTGTGGTATCATAATGTGCTTGGCAGTATGTACTTTACAATGGAAAAAAAATCTTCACCTCCATGTGGCTTATGTGTATTACATTAAGTCTCATTAAAGATGGACTTATCCATCTTTTATAAAAATAAATTGGGCTGCATAAAGAACGAGTGAAAGGGTAAGTGAGAAACTAAATGGGTTTTCACTTGCCCTCTCACCTACCTCTTTGTAAGAGGCAGACTGACCCGTGCGCCTAACTATCGACTTGGTGTTCCGTTGTTCACGATGTCTAGGCTTTGTCCAGCTTGTTCTCGGGTCTTTGATGAGGATGTATTTGGTGATTATGTTGTGCCCTGTGCTGGTACTGTGGCCATTAAGCATCGGCATAACCTCGTTCACGACACTATTTTGGATATATGCTTCCCGTCTGGGATTTCTGCTGGTAAGGAGGTTGACATCAATTTGGTAGATGGGCATGATACGCTCCTACGTCTGACGGATTTGTTACTTTATTCCTGGGACATGGGGAGAGATGTGTGCGTCGATTTGACGGGGTCTTCTCCCTTAACTCAGTCTGGGATGTCTGATTTTGTGTCTGATCTTGTTGTTGCTGATGCTGCTTAGCGTAAGTGTGTCAAGTACCGGGATTCGTTCCGTGGGTTATGGTTTTCTACCCTTCTCCTTCTTTTCGCTGGGGAGCTATATATGGATGTTGTTGACTTGCTCAAGCGGATTCAGAAATTCTCTATATCTCAGGATGCCGGGGCTCGAGCTGCCGCTTACATTTTTACTAGACTTAGCTTTGTTGTTGACAAGGGAGTGAGAGCCCAGATAGTATGTCGGCTGCCCACTAATTTCTTGTAAACTTGTTGTTGATCTTAATAAAAACTACATTTTTTTTAATAATAATAATAGGGATAATTTTGAATTGAACTGAACTGAACTAATTCAAACATAACAAAATAAACTAAACTGAACTGGACTAAATTGAACTGATTAATAAGTCCAAAAAAACAGGGTCTTAGACTCTCTCGATGCCATTACAGTTCTCCAATATATCTTACTTTCAGTGGTTAAAGTTTTAAAGTTGACCATGAAAAAATTCTAATTTCTAAAATTTTGTTTTATAATGTGAGGGTTGGGTAAGTGATAGACATTTATCGTGGCAATTACTTCGGACGTTAAGTGGTGAGACGAATTTCGAAGAAGAAAGAATCATCGTATGGGCTTCGAAAGTAGATTGATAAAGCGGGTTATGTTGTGTGTGTGCCTACTGCCTACGGTGTCATTCGTGGTTTATGGTAAATGAGAAATTATCTCAGGTGTTTATTGTTTGAGCAGAGTAGAGGTTTGAGGCAAGGTGACTCACTTTCTCCATACATGTTCATTTTATGTGCTTACGTTCTTTGGGGATTGATGCAGAAGGTGGTGGAGCATAAATCCATTCATAAGATTTTAATTACGAGTAGTGCACCAATAGTGACTTATTTGTTATTTGCGGACAATTGCGTTTTGTTTTGTGCACCGAGCTTGAGGCGAGACGAGTTAAACACATAAATGTTGTGATGAGGTGATATACGATTATTTTAGACCGTTTCCCCTCTTTATTTTCTTATGTTTTGGCGTAATTATCTTAGTTTAGCGTCGGTTTTATCGTATTTTGGCCCTCATCCCGTGTACTCTCATATTATTTAATTCCGTCCCAATTTATAGGAAATATCTCAAGGCAAGGACGAGACAGGATGAGAATCGAGAAACCGTCACAAAACAAATAAAGAAGGAGAAAAGAAAGAAAAGAAAAGAATAAAGAAAGAAAAGAAAATGAACGTAAAAGGGAGTAGCAGCCAAAATGACGAGAAAGAAAGAGGAAGAAGGTTAAGGGGCGCCAACCGGTAGGTGGCACCGACAGCCGGCCCACCGGCTTGGCCACCCACCCCCAAGAAAGAGCCGAGAAAAGGAAGAATTGGCAGGGAGCCCCAGCCGGCAAAGCCCACCGGCAGCCGGCTGGGGTAGTAGCATGAAGTGAGGAAGAGGAAGGAAGAGGAAGGAGGAGCAGCCATCGCCAGCCGGCCAAGGCAGCCGGCAGCCGGCCTGACCGGCTGGGGTAGCCGTGAAGAGAAGAAGAGAAAAGAAGCTAAAGAAAGAGGAAGGAAAGTCATGGGGCGCCAGCCGGTCCAGGCCACCGGCGGCCGGCCGGCCGGCTGGGACCACCCTTGTCCGCAAAATTGTTTTCTTTCCTTTCTTCTTCTTTGGACCCTTTAATCCTACCAACCTATAAATATCCCTCTCCCAATTCACCCTAGACACACAACCCTAGACACAAGAACCCTAGTAATTAATAAGGAATATCTCCCTAATTAGTACTTTAATCTCTCTTAGTTAGTGATAATTACTCAATTTCCTAGTTAGTTATTGTTAGATCTAGTCTTTCTCTTAATTCTAGTGAAGATTTGGGTTGTAATTTGAAGACAAGAAGAGACTCTTATTTGATTATTAATCCAAGTTTCAATCTTTCTTACAAGTTTGGTACAATTTCTCATCCTTATTTCATTAATTGTCTTCTAATTACTTGTTCTTGTTTATTTATCTAGTTTTCATGTTGAATATGTCTTCTCTTGTTTATTTCATATCAAAGTATCCATCTTTAATGTCTTCCTCTATTAATATGAGTGAGTAGTGTATTGCTAGGGTAAGATGAGGGATTTAATGTAGGTTTGTGGGTCAAATATGGTATTTAGGCATAAAGATTGAGTCTTTTGGCAGTCTACTTGTTTTGTGCACTAAAGGTGTTTGTTGGAATGCTTGAATGAGTAATTTGAGTCTTTCCCATGTTTTATTACTAGTTTGAGTGATAGCTTAGACTTGTATTGTTGTTGTGTGTGTGTTGGATGTTTAGGGGGAGGTTAGGGCGAGAACCCAATCGAACCTTAGACTAGGGCTCGTCTCGCATCGAGAGTTGGAGGCTTGCCCTTTAATCCGTCTTACACCGAGAGGTGGAGACATGTTTAGACTCGCCTTTAGACTAGTCCCAACCCCCACCATAATTGACCTATACTTGCATTAATGAAC
>JAIUZE010024846.1:0-32789 GCA_022085475.1 Heliosperma pusillum | reverse complement strand
GCCTCCTTTCACGGCACGACCTATGACAAAAACCAAAGTCAATTGGAAACTACACCGACTCAGGTAAATGGTCGCCAGTCTAAAGAATCGACTCATAGGAATAAAATAGAAATCCCCGCCACGACCAGGCTTCAACAATTTTGATAAGGGACTCTATTATGGTCACTGCCCGACAGAGTGTCTCAACAGTCTGTCTATGTAAAGGACCAGTCATCTCCATGACCCCATGGTGCTGAACCAACAATCGATCGACTTACAATCTAGTCACTTCGAGACGTCACCTCAAATGAGTGACTAGAGACAAAACACTAAGTTCATCCTGTTCACTTGAATTGGGTTCAACCTTTCTTTCAACCAATTCGGATAAACAAAGTATTAAAATTTAGTCAAACTAAATAAAGGAGTTTTTTAATGAAACTCTAACAATGAATGCGATTATCAAATATTTGGAAAAATTGATACGCTATCAATAATTTCATATCTCATAATCTCTAGCAATTCAGGTATATATTTCAATCCCCATTGAAATGACATGACTATCATGTTCAGCTTGCAAAAGCATAGCTAATGGATTAGCAATACTTGCATCTTTCCCATCTTTCTGATTGCTATTTCTCTTTGTCTACGTAATCTCATATTACATAAAACATTATGAGTACGTGTCTAGGTTTGAATCTAAACTTAGGACTCTTGGCCTAAAGGTAGCTCCCACTGTTTTACCAGTATCATGGGATAGGATATAAAATTATAGGAACTACTTCTAGTCCCTCCAATAATGTCGAATCCAAGCTACTTATATGCATCATCATATGATGCAATGTACTCCATTTCCGTTGTGAAATCCGCAATGATAAACTCCCTGGAACACTTCCAACGGATACATGACATTTGTATTTGGAAATGTCACTCCTATTTGGAAACTTTCCAATAGTCCTTTCTGCTTGGTACTCTTCCAACAGATAAAGCTTCTATAAAACACAGCCAGTTCGTGATTTCAAATCACTTTGATCAGTTTGGAAACTAAAGTCTGTGTAACCCCTTACACACAACTGTGTTACCAGTATTGCTAATCCATTAGCTATTTCTCTTTGTCTACCAGTATCACTTGAAAGCCATAAAGAACATCCTTAAGCAATACTCTCGTAACTAAACGTACATATCAAATATATGAAATGCCCTAATTAAACTGTATTGTATACAAATAATTAGTATTCTATTTGGGTCTCATCCTATAGGTGTGACCTAAAGGGATCCGTTGATCACCGCCGTCATACGACAATAACGTCAAACTCTAGTCAGCTGAGCGTTACCGTTTTACGTTAATCAACTGACGTGGCGTATCAAAATATACTAATCATGCCACGTATATTCCAAATGAGATTTATTATATAAATGCACTATTGTGGAGAACACTTACTCCAACATGTGTTCCCTGCAATAACTGGTAAAAACCAGTTCTGACATCATAGCCTTTCATTGGTTAATTTTATTAGGTAAATGAGTCTGAAAAGGGGATGCAACTTGAGGAGACGGATGACAATAATCAGGGGATGCAAGTTGAGATGACGGCTGAGAAGACGAACAACCCATCACCTTCAAATGAGGGGCCAGTTTTCGGCAAGGTATGCATGAAGTTATTCTATTATATTTTGGTATTTAATTAATAATGTGTGTTCTACAGGCCATAAAAAAGAAGGTAGTTATTCTCACCGACCCTTCATCCGAGAAAGTTGTTCGTGTTGCCCGGGGTTTCGTAGACATAATGCCCAACAAATCAGCGAAAACACCTTGGTTCATGGCGTACCACTTTTGCCGAATCATACAAAAGTGGAGATAAATCAAGCCTTTAAGGGCTATGAAACGCTTCAACTGCCCGTCCCAGTCCGTGACGACCTTCAAATTCTGGCAGATGTGGTTCAGTGTTTTGTCCAATGGCCTAATAAGCACATTTACCTGGCTCGTTCGCGTACGACTCAACCGAATGTAGTCGGGGTTAGAAAAATAAATCTATCCAGCCTTTTGTCTTTGTTCATCACCAACATAGTTAGTGAAATTTATATGTTATATTTTTGTTTTGTAGGTAACAAAAAACATGGATAAGACTTACTCGATAGACAATCTTTCTACTACCTCATCGAAACAACAACTTGATGAAGTATTTAATTAACTTCTCCCTTTTTTTTTGAAAAACTCTCTTTATATTTTAATTTCTACTACTGCCTCATCATTGAAAGAGCAAGTTGAGGAGGTATATGTACGTATTACTTCTAAATTTTTTTAAATAACTATTTATCTTTGACGTAATCTGAAAAAGAATAATACAATTTTTTTTGTTGGGTAAAAAAATACACACGGCTGATCACCCGATAGACAATAATCCTACTACTACCTCATTGAAAGATCAAGTTGATGAGGTATTTAGTTAAGTACTTAATTTTTTTTAAATAGCTCGAACTGGGATATGTTTAGTTTGGATTAGTTTAGTTAAGTACTTAATTATAGTTATCCACATGTAGGATGTTGTGACAAGTAGCACAAAAGAAAATTCGCATCATTTCCCCCAGCTGAAAGATGTTAGGAGTCTATCCCATACTGATTATACTGGGAACATTTTCATGCAAAAAGTAAGAACGATGACGATGATGGACCTTTATAAGGAGGCTGATGCTCGCATAGCAAGCGAGCAATTGATAATTATTTCGCTCGAGGATGATATTTAAGGGAAAGAACGTCAAGCAGTTCTGTCATGGGAGATTCTAGCCATTTGGGATGGCCTTGACAATATTGATATCCAACACCTATTTGTTTGGATGAAGTAAGTTTCTTAATAAATCATGCAATATTCTAATATTCTGACTAAGATATAGTGTTTTAAATACCGGAATTTAAACCGTCATGTAGGTTCTTGAAATCGGTTATGATCACCGAGAGCAAGAGTTCACATGATCTATACGGATTCATGTGCCCTTATATTTTATCTATGCATATCGGAATAATTTCGTACGAAGAACGTATAGATTATATTGCTCAGGAATTGGCGAAAAACAAAAAGCTCATTCTTGCCCCTTATAATGAAATCGGGTAATATATAATTAATATAACGATTCCAAACACAATTGCATTTTTATATGTTTGGTTATGATGTTGTGCTTGTTAATAATGATGTGTCTCTCGATCTAGGAGACATTGGGTGCTAGCAGCGATCATGCCGACCAAGAAGAAAGTCTTTTGGTTGGACTCTTTGCATAAACAACCATCCGAGACTTTTAAGAAGTTGATTATTAAGTAAATTTATAATACTGATTTGGCACATAATATTAAGTTTCAATTGTTATTATTTTCACTACTACACATATATATTTATGTGAGTTTCTGCCTCTTTTTTTTAAAGGGCATTTGAGAAGAAAAGAGCTAACGACGATCAACCCACGGAAGATTCTGATGATGACCCTACTTTTACTATGATAACAGGGGTACGTGCGCAAATACAATACCTTAAGTGCATGACATCTGTCTTTTTTAATTACGCATTAAACAAATTGGTAATTGCCTTCTCGTCTGTTCGTTTTTTATATAATAATAGGTCCTTAAACAGCCGGATAGCATGCAATGTGGATACTACGTTTATCGTTTTATGTTGGAGATTATATGGCGAAGATATATCCTCATTCCAGAAATGGTTAGTAGTTTAATGAAACTAATACTTTTTTCATTGGAGCTGATCTCTTTGCTGCTAAATTGATGTTGCTATATATGCTACTGTTGTTACCCTAAGTCAATGTCTTTTATTTGTTTTATCTGCAGTATGTAATCACCACGCCACATGTCTCTGAGTACAAAAAGCACCAAATAGACGAGGTAAGGGACTTGTGGGGCAAATACGTCCTTGAACATTATTGCAAGGAAGAATAAATTAAACTTAGATCATTTTGGAAGATAAGAAACTTTAATTTTTAGAAGTCATTAGAGCTGTTGTCTTTGCCTTAATGCATGTAGAAGTGATCAGTGTTGATTACAAAACGCAGGAGTGATCAAATTGTAAGTATGAATTGCTCTGAAGGAGATCATTTTGGTTTTATATATCATTTTGCTGCTGCTGATTTATATATATATCATTTTGTTATTGCTGAAAGTGGTTTATGCGTGCTGCTGCTGCTGATTTATGCAGGATTTTCACTGGCAGGGGAACAAATTTAAATTTTTCGAAAACAATAATAAAAGAAATAACAACGGTTATTTTAAAATTCATTAAAAGCGTTATTACATATTTCTCATCAAACCTAATCATACTTTTAAGAACGGTTTATTCTAATATACCTGTTGTTATTAAAACTTTCCACAACGGCTTCCTCAGTATAATCCGTTGTTATTAACTCTATTCACAACGGGTTTGAAAAATTTAAGCGTTGTTATAATCTTTCCCACCAAAACTACACACACTTTCAACAACGGTTTCTGCTAACATAAGCGTTGTTGTATCTTTCCCACCAAAATTATTCACACGGTTTAACAACGGTTGGCTAGTAATAACAACAATTTTTTAACGTTGTTAAAAATATTCACAACGATTTTAACAGCGGTTTTTTCTAATATACCCGTTGTTATTAAAAATTTCAACAACAGCGTCTGCTAACATAAGCGTTGTTGTATCTTTCCCATCAAAATTATTTTCACGGTTTAACAACGGATGGCTAATAACGACAACGGTTCTTAACCGTTGTTAAACATATTCACAACGGTTTTTTCATTAAATATGAACCGTTGTTAAAACCTTTAACAACGGAGGCTTTAACAACGTCCGCTTTTTTATATAACAACGGTTTTTAACCGTTGTCATAGCCTGTTTTTGTAGTAGTGATTGCATTACCAAAGCCTCACGTTTACCTCCCCCTTGGTTGTTTTGTTAGACATTTTGGGGTGGTGGAACTTGGTTTGATTGGGTGTTTGTATTGGTGGCCTTTGTTGGTAGTTTTGATTTTGCTAGCCTGGTGGAAAATTGAAACTTTTTGTGGGACATAGGCATTTTGTTGAGGTTGAGGCACAAAATTTTGTTAGGGAGGACGATTAAGCACATTGTTGTTCTTGTAAGATAAGTTGGGGTGAAATTTTGTGTTTGGGTTGTAAGTATTTGAAAAGGTACCCGGTGGATAAGAACTTTGCTTAAAAGTTTGAAAAGTACATACCTCCTCCATAGTAGCTTGGCATAGAGTGGAGAAATGACCCGCACCTCCGCAAATTTCGCAAACAACAATTTGGCTAGTAAAAGATATGACATTGAGTTGTTGAACCAAATTTTGAACCTCTAACTTTTCTTGGAGCAAAAGGATTGACTTTTTAAAATGTTAGTATCTGAAACTTCCTCTTTCCTTTGATAGGTGTACTCCGAGAATTGACATATTGGGAATCATGGATCGCCATGGATTCGATTGTGGCTTGAGCAATATCCGTGCCAATTTGATAAAACCGCCCTATGTTGGCGGAATCAAGAATTCGTCGGGATTCGACACAACACCCATTGTAGAATGTTATGGCAAGGAACCAAGCATCCAACCCATTAAGTGGGCATTGCCTTTGTATCTCTTTGTAGCTCTCCCAAGCTTCATATAAGCTCTCAAGAGCTTGTTGACGAAATCCCGTTATTTGGCTTCTCAAGGTTTGAGTTTTTTCGAGTGGAAAAAACTTTTGATAGAAGGCAAGAGCTAATGTCTCCCAATTTTTGATTCCCATGGTGGTGTGATCAAGGCTATTGATCCATATTTTTGCCTTGTCCTTCAAAGAAAAAGGGAAAAGTATTTCCCTAATTTGGGCTTGAGTGACACCCGTTTGTCGAATCACGGAGCAATTGTCACAAACGTTTTGCACATGAAAATGGGGATCCTCCAAAGGACTTCCCCCAAATTGCTTCCTCTCTACAAGGCTCATGAAAGCCGGTTTGATCTCGAATTTCGGGGCGGTAATTTGAGTAGTAGTGATACTGGCCGGAAGCATAGCCGCGGTGGGCTTGGAGTGATCGGAAGGTTTCACCATCTTCTTAGTTGGTGAGGGTGGTGGTGATGATGATGAACTAGAAACCTACTCCTCTTTAATATGTTCAAGATCGTCTAAGTAAGAATTTCTTGCACTTTAAACATGCACAGAAGAAGCGGCTTGTTTTACTTATTTCCAAAATCGCCGTCTTCTACAAAAGGTTTTCTCGGGTTCGGAATCCGGTGAATTGAATTCTTCCTCACGAGAGGACCTGGGCATAAGGCAACAATCTTCAATAAAATTATAAGTACGGTCTCAAGGAACAAATGTTCCTAAATACAAGAGAAAAATAAGATAGAAGTCTACAAATCAAAAACGAAATAAAATCGTACTCCTCGGCAACGACGCCAAAATTTGATAGGCTATGTCGTACATCTAATCACAAATAAATTTCCCTTGACATAAATTAATGTAGTATGAGGGGTCGAACCCAAGGAGACGGGAATTGCGCTAGGAAATGCTATGAATAGAATACTATCAAGGTCGGTTTAACGATTTCTTTGGTTTAATGATTGGCTAAAACGTTTGTAATATATATAATTAAAAGACTCTAGGGAAGTTGGGTCACCATGAAATGTTTTTGTATTCATGTTAAACTAAGAGTCAATAACATTGTTAATTGTTTAGGCTAAAGACACCCACCTCTCGATATTAATGTCAACCTTAGTTCGGGTCCTAGAGAACTTTCGTTATGACTAGGTCGTCCTACCACACATACTTAGTCTAATCCGATTCTATGCCTCTCGACTTATAGAACAAATTAACAAACTTAATCGATGAATATGGCCACTAAACAAAGATTAATCATGATGATACGAACATGTGGAAGAAAAAATTTAATTAATTATATCAACCTAATTTAACATTTTCATATATTAGTCATGCATGACTCCCCTAATCCCTAGACAAAGGGTATTACTCACTCATATTTAGAATAAAACTAAAAATGGTGTATGAAATGACAAATGTGGTAAACATGGTTAAATGAAATAGCAAAACTTATAAAAGTGCTAAATGATAACTAACACTAGGGAAATGCAGATGCTAAACTAGTAAAACAATGCTAATGTTAATAATACGATAATGAAGAATACAATAATGAAATTAACAAGGATCGATATTACCGCAACAAAGGAACTTGTAACAAGAATACTAGAACCAAATGATTAAGGAAAGATTGTATTGAATTGTAACCAAATACTTGAGCAAAAGTAAGAACCAAATGTTTAATAATATGGAAACTAAATATGAAAACTAAGAGAGAAATTTGTGTGCTTAAGCTAAGGAAAATGTATGGAAAATATTGCTAAGTATGAGAGGAAGATGTGTAAGAGATGATCCCCTAATGACGGATTAAGGCTCCTATTTATAAGAAAATAGGAGCATAATGTCATTCACCTAGGAGAGTCCAACCCCGATCGGGGACATGCCACCCCGATTTGGGTCGTGGGTATCCGGATAAATTCGCTTAAAGGCCTCGGTTAAATGCATGATGAATCCAAAGCTTTGCCTTAACTCGTCTTTAATCTCCGGTTAAACACACCATTAAGCACTATGATTATCCAAAGTTGAGTATCCTATGTTGAGTTTGTGAGCCTCCAAGTCTTGGGCTTCCTTTGTGACTTCATTTTATACATCAACCCATTTCATAATTTTTGGACTTCTTATTCCCACAATATCCTATCATTATCTATCTTGCTTACACTAGCTTAGTGTTCATGGTGTTTGCTTAAAATGATGGAAAACGACATTCAAGTGCTTCATTCCTACAAAACGTGACAAAATACAAGCATACACCTCGAGAACGCAATTAGCTCACAAATATACTAATTAAAGTACAATAATCGTGTCGAATTGAGCTAAAGTAGGGAGTATTATCCTACTTATATTGAATTGATGGATCTTGAATATCAGTCTAGACCTAGCTATTTGTTGTTGAAACATGCTAAGGAGGACTATCTGAAACAGAATGCTAAGTGCTCTAGGGCTCGTGATGGTGATACTAACTCTACTATGTTCCACAAGGCTATTCAGCAAAGGCAAATTCAAAATAAGGTTTTTAGAATAGTTGGTATTGATGGAAACACCTATAAGAATCCTGAAGACATTGTTCAGGCTTTTGAGACCTACTATAAAGACATGTTCGGTACCACTGGAGACACCTTCTGATATGGAATTTAAGTATATTGTTTTCTCTACTCCTTAGGACAAGAGTCCAGGTCCAAATGGATATAACAGTTGTTTTTTCATAACTTGATGATAAATTATTCATGTAGAGGTATGTTTGGCCGTTAAGGATTTCTTTACTAATGGCAGATTACAAAAACAGATAAATTGTACTAACCTGGTGTTGATCCCTAAAATTGATAACCTTGTTACTGTAAAGGACTTTCGACCCATAGCTTGTTGCAACACAGTTTATAAAATCATATCAAAGCTTATGTGTAACAAAATAACTAGAGTCCTCCCTGATATTGTTAACCCTGCTTAGGCCGCCTTTGTGAAAAGGAAAAGTATTATGGGTAATATTTTAATAAGCCAAGACCTTATTAGACTCTATGCTAGTAAAACCTCTTCTCTTAGGTGCATGATTAAAGTGGATCTTAGGAATGCTTATGATTCAATAGAATGGAATTTTGTGGAGCAGGTTTTATTGAGTTTGAATTTCCCTCATCATTTTATTGATTAATAATGCAATTTATTACTACTACTTCTTACTCTTTGGTGTTGAATGGTACTCCCCATGGGGTTTTAAAAGGGAAGAGAGGTCTTAGGCAGGGGGACCCTATGTCTCCTCTCCTGCTCACCTTATGTATAGAGTATATAAACATATTGTTGGGCATTGTGAGCAATATTCAGGGTTTCAAATACCATTATCTTTGTAAAGGGCTGAAACTGAATCACCTTTTATTTGCGGATGATATGCTTATCTTTTGCAAGGGTGATTTGAGATCTGTCTTTATGATTGTGGAGGGGTTTAGGTATTTCTCTAATGCATCTGGTTTACATATCAATAGTGATAAATTTGATTTAATTCTAAATAGGGTTCACTCTAATGTTGAGGATAATATACTTGCTGCTACTGATTTTGAAAAAGGGTCTTTAACTTTCAAATACCTTGGGGTTACTATTTCTCATAAGCGGTTATCAAAAGCTGATTGTAATATTTTGGTGGAGAAGATGATTATGAGAATTAAGGGATGGAATAAGAGGAGGATTTCTTATTCAGGTAGACTTACTTTAGTTAAGTCTGTCCTTAGTACAATTCATAACTATTACGCTCAAATGTTTTTTCTCCCTTGTGGGGTTTTGGATAAGTTAAAGGCACTTTGCAGGAACTTCTTGTGGGAGGGTGAGGATACTTATTCAAAGCCCCCCTTGGTTGCATGGAATACTCTTTGTAAAGGGAAGGATATGGGTGGATTAAGCTTGGTAGATAGTCGTCTGTGGAACATAGCTGCTGTGGGTAAACTAGTTTGGTGGATTGTGGCAAAGAAGGATCTGCTCTAGATCAAATGGATAGACAAGATATACCTGAAAAGGAGAGACTGGTACACTTATTCTCCTAGTAACTACAACTCTTGGTCTTGGAGGAAACTTTGTGCAGTCAAAAATTAGTTCTTACCTGCAATTTTGAATGAGAACTGGATGGGGTCTATTGATCCATATACCCTTTCAAAGGGGTATGAGTGGCTGGCAGGGATTTCTGATACTAAGTTAGGATGGTGTAGAGTGGCTTGGAACAGGTTCAACTATCCAAAGCATTGCTTCATAAACTGGTTACTATTGCATGGAAGGCTTCTTACAATGGATAGACTGCTGAGAATGGGAATTGTGTTGGATCCTGAATGTCTTTTGTGTGGTACTGCAGTAGAATCCCATGTAAATTTGTTCAATGAATGCCCTTTTGCTCAATTATGTTATGACAGGTTACAATGATGGGTTCAGATTAAACCTCAGTGGTGCTATGATTATAATGCTCTATTGAAGATAAAGAATGTCTCAGGTTTTCAGAGGAAGGTACGCTGGTCATTGGTGGTTGCTGTACAGTATAGCATTTGGCAGGCCAGGAACAAGTGCATAGTAGAGAAGTACTATTGGACCTATTTTATAGTTTTGATAATGACATGTGGTTACTTGATAATGTGTTTTACTTGATATATCATATGCGTGTAATTGTGTGTTTAGTCTTATTATAGCTAACAACAACTACGAGAAGGAAGATCAAAGTTATAAGAAATTCAGGCATAACTTTGACAAGTTCTATGAGACAAAGTTATAAGAACTTCACGAATAACTTTGGAAGTTTACATGGAAGTTATAGCTACGTGGTTATAACTTTAAGGAAACGTTTCAAGCAAGATCTACCTCAAATAACACAAGACTCAAGATGGAGGGTCTTTGTGATCAAGATGAAGAGATGATACGTATACTGAAGATCTTTGTGAAGATTAGATAGTATAGGTCGTCATTCGGTAACTATTCCATTAGAGTGATTTTAAGTTCAAAGTTATAGCTTTAACCTATAACTTTGGATTATAAATGTTGATGTATGATTTTGGAAATAAAATATTTTAAATGTTTTCAAAAAGTGAAAGAGTATTTTTATATATTTATCAAAAATTTTAATAGAGAATATATTTATGAGATTCTATTGGTTAGTAATACAACTTATGGGTTGTCATGCTACCTAGGGTTTCTAATATATTCTATCTCAATTTGTTGTTAACCTATTACGCCCACCTAGGGTTTCATGTAAACCTAGGATTGTGCCTCATAGGGTTGCGTGCTCCTAGGGTTTCGTGTAGATAGGAATTTCGGCCATCTTAGGTTGTTTTCCTTGTTTGCCTTAATCTAGGATTCTACTATATCTTTACAACAATATTTTGTGATATTAAAGATAAATATATTTCTAAAAGATAAAGAAAATAATATTTTGAGATATTAAAGATAAATATCTTTCTTAAAATATTAAGGTAGGGTTTTATATCTCTTATGCTTCTATTATAAATACTCTTTCCTTTCTCAATCAATAGAACACACGACACACACACATACATTGAGAGAATTTTCCAAAATCGTTATAAAGCAAACCTTGGGCAAAATATTTATTATTTTTAGTGTTTGTTTTTCGAAAATAGTCGTGCATCAATCTTTGTCAATCGCTCGCGTGAAATACGTTATTGGATAATAGTACATCACATAATCTTACTATTCTTTAACGAGAATTTGAGTGAGTTATATTGTACTTTCTTATTAACGTAAGATAGTATAGAGTATTTAGCGATACTCACCTTGAGTTATAATCATAGTTGATTATACGAGTGGGTTGATAATTTTTGTAATCCGTAAAAAGGTACTAAGAATTATTAATCGAGAATAGTGGACATGAGAATGATGAGAGAGAAAGTTAGAGAGAAGTACTCCTAATTTTCTAGGGTTCTTGGGTTTTGTGCAATGGCTAAAACCAATGTTACTAATCATTCTCTTAATAGTTCTAAATCAAATAGTAAAAATAATATGTCATTCTCTAATATACAAACAAGTAATTCATCTAATACGTCAAATAATACAGCTTCACATAGTAAAAATGGATGTGGAGGGAAATCGACACAATCGAAACTTTCAGAGCCGCGACAACATGAGATTCAGTTAGCGAAGGAGGCGGTACAACAACAATTACAAGGAGAGAAGGAAGGTGGTCTTCAGATGGAAGCTGAGAAGGAGGCTCAATGGCAGGAAGTATTATCAAAACGGAAAAAACAATTGTTGAATCGCTCTAGAGAGGAACAAATGGAATCTCGGAAGAAAAGTCCATCAGAAGAGTGCGTGGCTAAAGGTAATACTCTTAAACTCACGGTTGATGATGTTCAAGAGGAGATTAAGTATTGGTCCTCTGCGCTGTATGGTTATGTTATGGGGGCTAATCCTCCGAGAATGGTGTTAGAGGGGTTTCTTAGAAGGGTTCTCGTGGATTATGATATATCTAAAATTTCTTTCTTACCTAATGGTCTATTTGTGATTCGATTTGCTGCAATTGAGCATCAACAACTTGTCCTGAAAAAAGGAATTCTTCTGTTAGATGGCAAGCCAGTCATCTTAAGACCTTGGGACCCTAATGTTAAAATGGCTAAGGCCTCGGTAAAGAAGGTTCCTATTTGGATCAAATTGGTGGGGCTGGATTTGAAGTTCTGGGGGGGAAAATGTTTGATGAAGTTGGCGTCATTAATTGGCAAGTTTGAAAGAATTGATGATGTTACTGTCTTGCGTACACTGTTAGGTTTTGCTAAGATTCTTGTAGAGGTTGAGGTTGATCAGACTTTCCCTACACAGATTGTTTTTGAGGATGAATTGGGGCAGGAGGTAACAGTTGCTGTGGAATATGACCGGGTTCCAATAACTTGCTTGAGTTGTAATGGTATGGGTCACACTAAGGAGATGTGTAGGAAATCTAGGGTTCCTTCAAAACCAATGGCAGGACCTAGTAGGCAGATGTGGAAAAAGAAGGAGGTGGTTAGGCAGAGTACTGAACACCTGGATTTTCCTAGCTTGCAGCAAAGTTTAGGGATATCCAGTGGTCAGAGGGCTGGCAGGTTAGAGAAGGAAGGTGATGGTGTGGTCATTACACCAGACAATACTCCTGCTCATATGAGTTATAGTGCTGTGTTAACTCCTGCTAGAGTCATCACCAGGCTCACTAGACATGAGACTAGGATTCCTGATGGGCAGCAGAGTGGTTTTGTTTTGCAGTTTAATAGTGCTCTGGGGAAAGAGTCTGCATTGGTGGATAGAGGTGGTGGGGATGATAATCCCCCATCTCATCATGACTAGAATAGGAGTGTGGAACATTAGGGGCCTGAATAATGAGCTAAAACAGAAATATATTAAGTGGTATCTCTACCAGATGGGTGTTGAGATTTTTGGGCTCCTTGAGACAAGAGTGAAATCCTTGTCTCTAAACAAAGTAGCTAGCAATGTTTGTTGTGGCTGGTCTTATGTTACAAATCATACTCATCATGATGGTGGAAGAATTTGGGTTTTATGGAAGAAACAAGGTTTAAAGGTGGATGTGGTTGCAGTGACATCTCAGTTAATTCATCTTAAGGTGCAACAAGGGAATAATACTAGCTACTTTATTACGTTTGTTTATGGGTTGAATAGAATTGAGGAGAGAACCCCTCTTTGGAATGATCTTGAGAGGCTGTCTATTGTGGACCCTTGGATCATCTTAGGAGATTTTAATAATGTTCTCCATGCCAGTGAGAAAATTGGATTACCTGTTAAGGATTCAGAAACAGTACCTTTCCAAAATGCTATAAACAACTGTGATCTAAGGGATATAAAGACTTTGGGGGCCTTTTTTACTTGGAATAATAAGCAACCTAGTGGTACCAGAGTATTCAGTAGAATTGACAGAGTGTTGATCAATGATGGTTGGCTCAATTTTAGGCCTAATGCTTATGCTTTTTATGGTCCTGAGGGGGAGTTTGATCATTTTCCTTGCTTGATTGAGGAGGGTGGTGTGATTCAGGGTGGAAAGAAACCTTTTAAATTTTTTAATATGTGGAGTAAGGTTAAGGAGTACAAGGAGATTGTTAGAGCAGGCTGGGATCATCAGAGTTGTGATTCACCTATGTTTAGAGTGGTATCCAAGTTAAAGATTCTTAAACCTCTTCTGAAAAATCTGAATAAGGAACTTTTCTCTGATATTGAGAGGAATGCTGATGTGGCTTATAGCATGTTGATGGAATGTCAAAAAGAGCTTCAGAATGATCCTTTTAATTGTAACCTCATGGATAAAGAGTACCAAGTCAGGACTAGTTATATAATGCTTGCTGAGGCTAAGATGGACTTTCTCAGGCAAAAAGCTAAATGTCAATGGGCAAAGGATGGTGACACTAATTCTGCCATGTTTCATAAGGTCATCAAGTCTAGACAGCTTCAAAACAAAGTTTTTAGAATTGAAGGAATGCAGGGGGATATGTTTGATAGGCCTGAAGATATTCAAAGAGCTTTTGAGGAGTACTATCAGTCTCTGCTTGGGTCTTGTGGTGTAACTTCTGATTTCTATCCTACTATTATGAGGGCAGGTCCTAGATTGGAACAGGAGGATTGGGAGACTTTGTGCAGTATTCCTAGTTTTGAGGAGATTAAGAGAATTGTTGATTCTATACCTGATGATAAGAGTCCTGGCCCGGATGGGTATACTAGTTGTTTCTACAAGACTAGTTGGGGGATCATTGGTGAAGAGATTTGTAAGGCAGTGCAGGATTTCTTCAGGTCAGGTAAGTTGTTAAAACAAATTAATACTACAAATGTTGTGCTTATCCCTAAAAAGGAGAATCCTAGTAGTGTTAAGGAGTTTAGACCTATTGCCTGTTGTAACACCCTTTATAAATTTATCTCTAAATTGTTGTGTGAGAGACTGTCTAAGGTGCTTCCCAAAATTGTAAATCATGCTCAATCTGCTTTTATTAAAGGCAGGAGCATTATGGGGAACATTCTTATTAGTCAAGACTTGGTTAGGCTTTATCATATGGCCAATCCCTCACCTAGATGTTTGATTAAAGTGGATCTGAGGAAGGCCTATGACTCAATTGAATGGATCTTTGTTCAGAATGTCCTTCAGAGCCTGAACTTTCCTGAGCATTTTTAGAGGATGATCATGCAGTGTATTACCAATACTTCCTATTCTATTGTTCTTAATGGTAATTCCTTTGGTTTCTTCCAAGGTAAGAGAGGACTGAGACAGGGTGACCCCTTATCTCCTCTTCTTTTTACTCTTTGTATGGAATACTTGAGTAGATTGTTGAATATGATTGGTGAGCTCCCTGGATTTAAGTTTCATCACTTATGTAAAGGTCTTCATCTTAATCATCTTATGTTTGCTGATGACCTTCTCATTTTTTGTAAGGGTGATCTTAAGTCTATTTTCATGATTGTGGAGGGGTTTGATGTGTTCTCAAAGGCCTCAGGTTTGCAGATTAACAATGAGAAATCTGATCTGCTTATTAAGGGGGTGGACAGGGAGACTGAGGACTTCATTTTATCTCAGACTGGGTTTACTAAAAGTAGTTTACCTTTCAAATATCTTGGAGTTTACATTTCACACAAGAGGCTGAGTAGATTTGATTGTAAGGTGTTGGTTGATAGGATGAGTGCTAGGATTAAAGGGTGGAACAGGAGAAAAATTTCTTACTCAGGGAGACTAATTTTGGTTAAAGCAGTTTTGAGTACCATTCACAATTATTGGGCACAGATCTTCATTCTACCTGTGGGAGTTTTGGATACTCTCAAGGCCCTCTGTAGGAACTTTCTTTGGGAAGGGGAGGAGACATACTCAAAGGCTCCTCTTGTTGCTTGGAGTATTTTATGCAAGGGTAAGAAGGAAGGGGGACTAGGCATTTATGATAGTACTAATTGGAATATTGCTGCTGTTGGAAAGCTTGTGTGGTGGATCATGCTCAAGAAGGATCACCTTTGGATTAAATGGATAGATAAGATCTATTTGAAAGGGAGGAATTGGCTCTCTTATACTCCTAGCAGCTCAAGCTCTTGGGCTTGGAGAAAGATTTGTGGAGTTAAGGAGATTCTCAAGGAAGGTCTTCAATCTGAGGAATGGCAGGAGGAGGAAGGGTATTCTATTCTAAAAGGATACAAGTGGCTGGCTGGGACTGATAACACTAGAGTGGATTGGTATTGTATCACTTGGAACAGGTTTAACATACCAAAGCATTGTTTCATCTATTGGTTGGTTGTCAAGGGTAGATTACTTACTCTAGACAGGCTGCATAGAAGAGGGTTTACAGGTAGTCTAACTTGTTTTTTGTGTGGAATCAATACTGAAGATCATCAGCATCTGTTTCAGGGATGCTGTTATGCAAAGAAGTGTTTTGAATGTCTAGATGAGCTGCTTCAGGTCAGGCACCTTGGAGATCATTCTCCTTCAGCCTTGATCAGACTGAGAATGGGGACGGGTTTTATCAAAAAGGTCTACTGGTCTTTAATTGTGGCAGTCCATTATAATATATGGCATTGCAGGAATAAATGCAGGTTGGAGGTTTATCTTATGAGGCCTGAAAAGATGGTTCAGGGTGTTTGTGTTCAAGCAAAGTTAAGACTAATGCAATTAGAGCTTGGTAGCATCAAGAGTGAAGAGATTGTATGGTGTAGGACTAGGCACCTTATGTAATTTCTAAGCTTTTTGTATGTTTTATGTTGGTATTGTATGTGTTAGTTGGTTGTTTCTAGTTTGTAAAAGGATTATGGTTTGAAAGGGCTTAATGCCGTTTTAATCAAAGCTTACATTTGCACCAAAAAAAAAAAGAGAATAGTGGACATAGGTTTCAACTTGTGAAACTGAACCACTTCAAAAATCTGTGTGCCTCTCTCTTTACTCTCTTTACATTTCGTTATTTCGTTACTTGTGCTTACTTTGATTAATTGATTAGTTCATTTTAATCCATAAGATCAAATAATTAATTACATATCATATAAATCGAAAAAGTGGGGCTAGTTTTTAATACTCAATCCCCCCCCCCCCCCCCCTCTTTCGTATTCGATCAATATACTCTACAATTGGTATCAGAGCCCCGTGCTCTTGATTGCCTTACAGCAAGGAGTCTGATCCGTTTTATCCTTTTATTTTTTATTTATTTTCCGCTGCATTTAATTTTATTTTAATGGATTCCAAACATCTGAAGTGTCCCGTATTCAATGGGAAGAACTACAGTTTATGGAAAAATATGATAACCCATTACATAAAGGGTAACGATTGGGAGTGTTGGCTAATCATTAAGAATGGCCTTAATAAGATCATGCTTGGATCTATTACTGGCACTTCCACGGAAAAGAAAGAAGAGGACTATGTTGAGGCAGATTATAAGAAAGCTGAGAAAAATTCAAAAGCTATCAGTCTGTTGCAAAACGGCATGATTGCTACTGAATTTAACCATTTCTCATCAGCTCAACTGCCAAGGAAATATGGGATGGTCTAGAGTTAGCCTATGAGGGGACGACTGTTGTCAAACAGCAACGTATTGCTCTGTTAATGCGAAAATACGAATTGTTCTCTATGGAACAAAATGAATCGCTTGATAGCATGTCCACTCGCTTCTCTAGTATCATTAATGAACTGAAAAATCTTGGAAAAAGTTTTTGTTGGACCTATTTTATAGTTTTGATAATGACATGTGTCTACTTGATAATGTGCTTTACTTGATATATCATATGCGTGTAATTGTGTGTTATAGTCTTATTATAGCTAACAACAATTACGAGAAGGAAGACAAAGTTATAAGAATTTCAGGCATAACTTTGACAAGTTTTGTGAGACAAAGTTATAAGAACTTCAGGAATAACTTTGGAAGTTTACATGGAAGTTATAGCTACCTGGTTATAACTTTAAAGAACCGTTTCAAGCAAGATCTACCTCAAATAACACAAGACTCAAGATGGAGGGTCTTTGTGATCAAGATGAAGAGATGATCCGTATACTGAAGATCTTTGTGAAGATTAGATAGTATAGGTCGTCATTCGGTAACTATTCCATTAGAGTGATTTTAAGTTCACTGTTATAGCTTTAACCTATAACTTTGGATGATAAATGTTGATGCATGATTTTGGAAATAAAATATTTTAAATGTTTTCAAAAAAAGAAAGAGTATTTTTATATTTATCTAAAGTTTTAATAGAGAATATATTTATGAGATTCTATTGGTTAGTAATACAACTTATGGGTTGTCATGCTACCTAGGGTTTCTAATATATTCTATATCAATTTGTTGTTAACCTAATAAGCCCACCTAGGGTTTGAGCCACCTAGGGTTTTGTGTAAACCTAGGATTGTGCCTCCTAGGGTTGCGTGCTCCTAGGGTTTCGTGACAATAGAAAATCCGGCCTCTATAGGCTTGTTTTCCTTGTTTACCTTAACCTAGGATTCTAATATATCTTTACAACAATATTTTGTGATATTAAAGATAAATATATTTCTAAAAGATAAAGCAATAATATTTTGAGATATAAAAAGATAAATATCTTTCTTAAATATTAAGCTAGGGTTTTAGATTTTTATCTCCTATGCTTCTATTATAAATACTTCTTCCTATCTCAATCAATGAGACACACACAACACACGACACACACACATACATTGAGAGAATTTTCCAAAATCATTTTAAAGCAAACCTTGAGCAAAATATTTATTATTTTTAGTGTTTGTTTTTCAAAAGAGTCATGCATCAATCTTTGTCAATCGTTCGCGTGAAGTACGTTATTGTATAATAGTACATCACATAATCTTACAATTCTTTAACGAGAATCTGTGTGAGTTATATTGTACTTTCTTATTAACGTAAGATAGTATAGAGTATTTAGCGATACTCACCTTGAGTTATAATCATAGTTGATTATACGAGTGGGTTGATAATTTTTGTAATCCGTAGAAAGGTACTAATAATTATTAATCGAGAATAGTTGACGTAGGTTTCAACTTGTGAAACTGAACCACTTCAAAAATCCGTGTGCCTCTCTCTACTCTCTTTACTTTTCGTTATTTCGTTACTTACGCTTACTTTGATTAATTAATTAGTTGATTTTAATCTATAAGATCAAATAATTAATTACATATCATATAAATCGAAAAAGTGGGGCTAGTTTTTAATACTCAATTCACCCCCCCTCTTTCGTATTCGATCAATAGACTCTACAATTGGTATCAGAGCCTCGTGCTCTTGATTGCCTTACAGCAAGGAGTCTGATCCGTTTTATCCTTTTATTTTTATTTATTTTCCACTGCATTTAATTTTATTTTAATGGATTCGAAACATCTGAAGTGTCCCGTATTCAATTGGAAGAACTACAGTTTACGGAAAAATATGATGACCCATTACATAAAGGGTAACGACTGGGAGTGTTGGCTAATCATTCAGAATGGCCCTAATAAGATCATGCTTGGATCTGTTACTGGCACTTCCACCAAAAAGAAAGAAGATGACTATGTTGAGGCACATTATAAGAAAGCTGAGAAAAACTCAAAAGCTATCAGCCTGTTGCAAAACGGCATGATTTCTACTGTGTTTGACCGTTTGTTATCTAGCTCTACTGCCAAGGAAATATGGGATGGTCTAGAGTTAGCCTATGAGGGGACAACTGTTGTCAAAAAGCAACGTATTGCATTGTTGATGCAAAAATACGAATTGTTCTCTATGGAGCAAAATGAATCGCTTCAGCATGTCCACTCGCTTCTCCAGTATCATTAATGAATTGAAAAATCTTGGAAAAACTTTTGACTCGGAGGAAATTGCCAGAAAGATCCTTAGAAGTCTATCTAGACGATGGAGATCTAAGGTGACGGTAATTGAGGAATGTAAAGATCTATCTAACCTATCTTATCAAGAGCTACTCGGAACCCTGTTGGCTGACGAGATTACTCTTGATTAGGATGAGGCAAACGATAGTAATAGTAAGAAAGTGGCTTTACAAGCCGAGTCCAGTGAAAAATATGATTCAGATCTTGAAGATGACATAGTGTTATTTGCTAGGCGTTTTAAGAAAAATTTCTTTAATAAACCACAAGGGAAAACGTTTAACAATAACACTAACAAATCTTATAAGAAGTCAATTGAGTCAAAAGGGTCTCTCTCAAGTCGTGGTTGCTTCAAATGTGGGGACAATGCTTATATGATTAAGGATTGCCCCACATGGAAGAAAATCAAAGACAAAAATCAACGAGACAACACCAAGAAGGAATTCAAGCAAGTCATGATGGCTTATTGCTGGGGAGATCTCGACACAGAAGACAACGATTCAGAGGAAGAAGAGGTCGCCAACCTGTGTCTGAGCAACGTCAGTCTTGACCTAATTTTTGACAGTGACAACGAGAGCAAATCCGAGTTGTGCCTTGTCGGCAATTTAGATTCAGAACCAGATTCAGAAGATGATGAAGAGGTTAGTCATCTTGAACTTAAAAAGGCAAGTTAAGAAATTGTCTAAGAAGTCTTTAATTAAATATTTTGAAGAAACCTTAGATCATTGTCAATGAACAGAGTCTTGAATTAAAAGATCTTAAGGAACAAATTCTTGACATTGCTGAGGAAAACCAACTTCTAAAGGCCAAAGCTAAAAAGCTCAAGTCTAAAGTTATGGCAACTTCAGCTACAACTTCAGACATGACAAATGTTGAGAAATAAGCTCTTGAGTCTAAAGTTATAGCTAATGAAGCTATAATCTCAGAGTTAAAACTCAACATTAAGCATCTTCAAGCCAAAGTTATAGCTAATGAAGCTATAACTTTAGAATTGAAGAAAGTCAATGAGCTTTTAAAATCTGAAGCTAAGGCAAAGGAAGTTGCTATCATTGATCACAAGAAAGAAAACTCTTTTCTTTCTCAGCAATTGAAAGATATAAAGGCTGAATTCTCCCAAGCCAAAGATCAACATAATGAGGAGAAATTTATCTTGAACAAACATTTTAATGATTTTCGTGAAAACTTTAAAAAGAACAATCCCTCCAAAGACTCGAATGTAGACCATTCGTCATGTGAAAAAGAAATTAAGTCTTTGAAGGAATTGCTCTTACATGCACGAAACGTTCATGATAAATGGGAAGGAATTCAAAAGGTCTTAGACTTCCTTACCGAACAGTCTAACAATAACATGAAGATGGGTTTAGGACATGAATGTTATAGTCGTAGAGACCATGATAAATGCAAATCCACTCCTTCTGACCGTGATTTCACAAGAAGGAAGTATGTCAACCTTTCAGGATATCTGATTTGTAATTAATGTGGTCACAATGGTCATGTTAAAGCTAAGAGAATTGCGTTAAATATGTCAACGACAACAAAAATCAAACTGATTTTGTTAAAGAACATGACGTGTCTAGTATTGATGAGTCTGAACCTGAACCTCAACGTGATAAATGTACAAATAATGAGTTCAGATGGTTTTATGACAAAGTTTTCGATTACACATCTATACCTTCAAAATCTAGAGCGTATGTGAATCAGAAGCAGTCATTTAAACCTAGTGTGAGTCACAATAGAAAACCTAGAACGTACTATAATAAACCTAGACATACCTATGTTAAGAACAAAAGAATTGTAAAACAGGTATGGGTTAGGAAGGATCAAATTTACAGAGTCACTAACCACAAAGGACCCAACTTAGCGTGGGTACCTAAAAGCTGTATTTGATTCTCTTGCAGATAATAGTGAAAGAAAACAATCTATGGTATCTCGACAGTGGGTGTTCGAGACACATGACCATAAAAACGAATTTTTTTCTTTCACTAGAGCCCTTCAACGGTGGCAAGGTCACCTTTGGAGACAACAAGAAGGGCAAAATAATCGGTCTAGGTAAGATTGGTATATCTCCTTCACATGCTATTAATAATGTCTATCTGGTAGATGGTCTTAAACATAACTTGCTAAGTATCTCTCAATTATGTGACAAAGGCAATAAAGTAGTTTTTCATTCAAATGTTTGTCGCATCATAACTGAAGGTACTAGTTGTTGGAGTAAGTGTCCTCAACAATAGTGCGATGACATATTTAAATCTAAATAATAAAGAATACAAAGGGATGATGAATCTTATAGTCAACTGGTCAACATAAATTGGTAACGATTGGCTCAATTGAGTTTGACGTTACTATCGTATGACGGTGGTGATCAGTTGATCCATTGAGGTCACACCTAAAGAACAATCCCCTAATCGTGTACATTAATTAATTGTATAGCGATACAGATTAGTTAATCCCTTAATTTGAACAGGTTTAAAGTGAGAATTATATCTTATTTAATATGATTAAATAAGATTCATTTTAGTAATTTAATTGTTATATTACTAAGAATGCATTATGTTTATGAAACATTTGAGATAAGTGAAATTGGTCGATTATAATTACAAATTGTTGTAGATTATATTAACCAAATATGAGATGACCCATTTTGTTTACATGTAATTATAAAAATGTGACTTAAAATGTTAAGTCTAATTTATTTGTTATGAAATTGCATTTAAATTAGTTAAATGTACATTTATAAGCAAAGATTACATGTTACATGTCACATGTCACATATGTGACAAATTACAAATTACAAAAATAAAATGGACACCCATATTACATGGGTGCACCGGTTTTAAGGCTTTAAAAGAGGGATTTGGTTTATAATTATTAATCTAATATAGATTAGACAAAATGATTAAGCACCTAATTCTAGCCCTAAGCCTAGTACTTTGAGAAGACAAATGTGAGGCATGCTCACCCTTCCCCATGCCTTGATGGCCGGTCATGCCTTACATAATAAGGATATTTTTCTCCTTATTTGTATTCATTCATCTCATAAGTTTTAATGTATGCTTATCTCTCTTAATATCATACTCTCACACTAAAAACAACTTGAGAAGTTTTTCCTAAAACTTGAGTTCATAAAATTTCTAATAAAATTACTAAGGTAGTAATAAGAGTTATTAGAAAATATATAATTAAGGGCTACTAATTATATTACTTATAGTAATAATATTGTAGAGTTTTGGGTATTGTCTTGGTGCAACGAAAGGAGTGTTCTTATACTAAGAACTTGGAAATTCATCCCTATTATTATAAGCTCAAGAACAAAGTAGGAAGGAGTCCTATTTTGTGCCCAAAATCCTTTTAAATCAATGTAAGGAAAATTGTTTCTTCTTATCTTTGTTTTTAAAGTTATGCATGCATAAGATCTACTTAGTTTAAGAGTAAACTGATTATAAAATGATATTAGAAATGTCTAATATCGAGTTTAAGAAACTTACAAGCGGTATCAGATCTTTGGTTGTTGCATGCATAATCGATTTATAGTATTTTCGAGTTATTGTAACTTAAAGAAAACTAGTAATTTGTGTTTTATGAGATAAAATCACAAAGTTATTTGAATGTCAATATATTCTGGTCTCAATATGATTTTAGGTCATTTTGATGATTTATGGAAATTTATATTGCTCAAATATGATTTTTAGTGTTTTTATTACATTTTAATGAGTAAAATTATGTTTAAAATGCTAAAAATAGTTAGACATATCTTCTGACCTTCAAAGTTTTACACAATATCATACATGCATTTTACTTACTGTATGTAAACTTTCGTGTGAAGTGGACTTATTTCGTATGATTTATGATTTTTATATGGTAAAATGGAATAAATAAAGGTTAAATGGTTATAAATACTTTCGCTTCGAATCTGACCATGAAACTGTAGTATGTTGTCACATGCATGTTTTTCTGTAAGACTGAAAACTTTCAGACTTATATGATTTGTCTAGCATGATTTATGAATTTTTAATGTAAAAATGGCATAAATAGTGACTTATTTAGCAAATATAGCTAAAATAAATTTTATGTTCAGAGAAAATTTTTCCTGGTTTCTTAAATGTTCCACATTTCAGATCTAATTTTTAAAATTTATTTTGATTAATTTTCACATGCTTAATGTATTTTATTTGATAAAACCGATAAAGCGCAACCGATTTTTCTCAAAAACGATTCGAAATTTTTAACCATGATTTTTGACATTATGAGTGTCATGGAATTGTTCCAGAATGTAAAAAAATTTTAAATTCAAATTTTGAAATTATTGTTATTATTTGGATTTATTTGATTAAAATATGATTTTAAAGTCTAATTATGAGCAATTATATAACAACAAGTTGAATTATTGTCAAAAATTGAGTGATGACTATTTTTTAAGTCCTAAATCAGCTGGGATAATTAAACTGGACTTAAATATGATTTAAGTATTGTTTGGTGATTTTAAAATGTTATTATCACGCATTTCCGTAAAACCAGGTTATATACGATATAAACCGTAATATAGGGCGATTTGGCATCTAAAATGAGCATGTTTTATACATATTATTATGATGCATATTTTCTCTTATGAATGTCATATTTTGGTTTATGTAATTTGGAATTATGTAATTTATTCCTTGTATGGCCTTAGTTTTAATCGATATTACCCGGAATGTAAGGGAATATTGATTCGGTTGTAATTTATAGTGATCTCGTATCACTTTTATTTTATTATTTTATTTTACAAATGTATAATAGGAAATTATTGTAATTTTACTATATATTTTGTAATTATTTGTAATACCGGAGTTTCCCAAAGACGGTACCATTCGGAAAGGAGTTCCGTGAGAGACGATGACCTTGGGAGGCGTGCTTATGAAGTTCAAGGGACCAAAGAAGTTGGTTTCCGAATTTGTAATAGATTATATGATTTTCTTTTCTAGGAAAGGCCATACCAGGAATTTATCTTTATGCTTGCATTTATTTAATATGTTTTGCATGCATTGCCAAATCGCCATAACATGACATGCATATTTCATCGAGTATTCGACCGTGTCAATTAAAATTATCGTTAATTCATCGATTTAGTTCACATAAACGAGATAGGTGATAAATTGACATGACCTCTCATGATAAATAATTGAGATCAAGCCTTACCAAATGTAGAACCCATGAATCCCAATTTCGCAAGGAAGGAGGCTCGGCTCACCGGGGTGCTAAACTTGTTACGTTGGGTAAGTGGGGTAATAAAGGTTATTATTTCGAAATTTGGATTGAGCTCAACGGAAGTATTCGCGACCGTAGTCGCATGTGTTCCGGGCTTAAGATAAATATTAAAGTAATATTATCGACCAAGAGTTCTAATGTAGAATAGATTAAAGAGTTAATCCACCGAATTATGTTAATAAGGGATGAATCGGCTCACCGTACCCAAGTTGATATGAATTTGGATCTCGGAATCATTTATAATAGTTGGGTAGAGGTCACTATTTAAATGTTAAAATTTGTTTAAAATGTTTACAAGTATTTAATTCGACAAATGTTGACAGTTCCTTCATCTTATTTTTGTAGTCAATATTATTTATTCGCAATGGCAACTCAAAATTCCAACGCTCCAACTCTCACAAATGTTTCATGGCTTTGATCCTTTATGGATCGATGCAAGTTAGAAAAGAATGGCGCTAATTTTGCCGATTGGGATGCGCAACTCCGCTTGGCCGCGGAAGGTGACGACAAGCTTCGTTACTTTACCGAAACCTCTCCCGAAACACCTAATGAAAGGTCAACCGCCGCCGCAAGGCGGGCCTATGAGGCTTACCAAAAGGAAGCCGCCGCGATCAAAAATGTTTTGATCTTCTCTATGGAGGTCGATCTCCAAAGGAGTGCCATAAAGATGAGCACGACCTATGAGATCTATGCCAAGCTTGTGACCATGTTTTCACAAGCTCCTAGAATCATTCAATATGAGACGGCTTCCGCGTTTTTCGACATGAATCTTAAAGAGGGCCAAAAGGTTAGCCCTCATGTACTCAAATTGATTGAGCATGTTGAGACTCTCAAATTGCAAGGGCCTGACATTCCCGAACAACTCGTTATTGACCGTGTACTACACTCCTTGGGGAAAATTAAGGCATATGTGCAGTTTAGGGTAAACTACAATATGCAAAACATGCAAACCTCTCTTCACGAGTTGCACAAAATGCTTGTGCAAGCGGAGAGAGACATGGGGCTAAATGTTAGCACCACCAAGGATGTACTTCACATCAATAACAAGAGCAAGGGGAAGTTCAAAAAGGGTGCAAGCAAGGGAAAGAAGCCCTCCACCTACAAAGGCAAAGGAAAAGCTATTGAGAATAGCTCACCCAAGCCTAAGAAAGGTGCCTCAACCGAGGACAAGTGCCATTATTGTAATGGCATAGGGCATTGGAAAAGGAATTGCCCCAAATATCTGGGAGATATCAAAGCCGGAAAAATTGTTTCCATTGGTAAATTATTCATCCCTATCATTTATGTTATGATCTCAACTTTGGTATATAGATACGAGTTGTGATTCTTACCCTTTTTAATTGTAATTAGGGCACCCAAGTAAGGACAAAGGCAAGGACAAGCAAGCCTAAAGAGGCTCTTCAAGGGAAGCTAATGTAGCCACCTATGGATGAAGACATAAGGAAGCTTGGACTTATTTTGTGTTGTCTTCCTTATTGGGTTGTATTTTGTGACATTGTTTTAAAAACTCTTTATTTCCTTGTTTGACAATGGAAATTTGTTTATTTCCTTTTATTAACAAGTGGTTGTAATTGGATTTTAGTGACTTGTTTTTCAACCCAAGTCACTCGGTTTATGGAAACGTTTTCATTCTAAAACTTGTCATTATACTCTACTTGCACTAATAACATAAATTATATCGACTCAAATTGATCATATAAGTATTATGATGATTGGATCATCATAATAAAAGGCTAAGAATTCGATTCTCACTTTGAAAGATCAATTGCTAAATCGAAATTGAGTTATTGAACTCAAAGTAGGGAGTCTACCAAACCAATTGGCCACACCACTTATAAAGATTGTAATTGACTTGAATATGAGTCTACCTCTTTAGCTTATAGAAATAGTCTATCTCGAAGCTAAGATTCGATGTCTTCACAATAAAGTCTTCACGAGATCAATTAAGGTCATGTTGTGTAGCATCTACCTTCCACAAAAGTATGAGTACAAAATTGTTTGTGGCTCATAAGGCTATCTTTAAAGAAAATAGTTGTATTTTTCTAAAGATAGAGTGGGAGAAAATAAGCCACAACGTAAAACTAGTTAGGAGACCAAAAAGAAAATGTTCTTGTAATAATAAGATTATGATCTATGAAGTGGAAGTACCTAGAAATTTTCAGATTCAATTTTCTAACATACGAGACTAATGAAACCAAATGGAATCTATGCAAAGAAATGATGTATTTGGAATTGTCCAATGATAAATCATTCTATAGACATTAAGATGTTTTATTTGCAGGTGTCCAATTATAGTTTCATGGATAAGACATGAAAATGTCTGCAAAAGCTAAGTTAATGCGTAACTATACTTAGATCCATATCATCAGTAAAATACCTCATAGTTGGTGTGTACAAGATACACAACAAAGCCACATGTCCAAATAGGGATTTGGAATAGGATGTGTACATGACACAAGCCTAAGGTATCTACCTAGAGGTTATTATGATCTTTTATATTATGAGATATAATAAGATTTTCACTCAAATTGTCGAAAGGTCATGTATAGACATGAAGTTCAGTGGGAGTTAAAATCATGTATAGACATGAAGATTAGTGGGAGTTAAAGTCATGTAAAGACATGAAGTTCAGTGGGAGAATTTGTCTTCCACGTGAATGACGTATCACTCATTGTAAGTTACGTATTCACATTACCTTTTTTTGAAAGAAATGGTTGGATTTTAATGATTGGATTAAAAAGGGCAACGTGTACACTAAAATCAAAATCTATTGTGGAATAGAAGACTTTAGTTTGGCATTTAGAAAAGTGTCTTATATCGATAAGATCCTTAATCTATTTCAACAAGTTAAAATAGGTTATTCATGTTGATGAAAGTGGGATCACTATGAAAGGGTCATAGTCATCCACTGAACCTAAGAGTTGTTGATCACATGAATACTAATGTTTCCGCCATTAGGCCTATCATGTATGTCATTACATGCACGAACCTAAATGTAATGTATGCTGGGAGCATGACAAGCCAATAACAAATCAATCCACACGAGTGTCATTGTAACACCCGTAAATGTACCCTATTTTTATAGTGAAAATATTTTACGGATACTTTTCAGCGAAATTTAGTTTTAATTTAGAATTTAATTTTCCGAGTCGAATTAAAAATTTCCGAGTTCGTAATTGGATTTTTCGCGAGATTTCAAGTAAATCCCGTCTTAAGTCGTCTTTGACTTTTTCTTGACTTTTTCCCTCATACTCCCTCATACTACCTCCTAACCTATTTTTCATTCACACAACTCAACATTTCTTCCTCACTAAGAAACCAAAGAAAATCTTGCCTCCATTTTGATCCAAGCTTAGAATCGTCATATCTCATTCGTTTCTTGCTCAAATTCACGTAAGTTCGTCTTATTCTTCCCCTCTTATCTTCCTCTATCCGTATTGATAATAAAATTACCGTCTTTCTCGCTTTTCAAACTTTCCGTCTTTCTCAAGGTGAAGTAAATTCATCTTTTATTAACTATTTGTAGGTGGTGACCTTTAAGATCCCGACAAAGACTATTTCTTAATTGAAGAGGACCTTGACGCGGAGTGAAGACGCATAAAGGTAACGGTGAAGGGTTACTCGATATCATTTACGTGTTTTACATAATTTTCTATGTTAGAATTCGTATTTAGAATACGATTAGAAAGCTTAGGAATTGTATTATTGATAATGATTGTTGTTAGTTGATGATTGTTGATGATGATTATTGATTGTTGATAATTGATAGAAGTAAATTATGAGAATTAGAAATGATAGAACTTGTTTAGAAGCTCACGGATTGAACTGGGGTTCCCAGTCGGGTGACCGGCCGCCGGTCTGCCCACCGGCTGGGAACACATCAGTAGGAAACTTTGGATTTTTGAGTAGTGATGGTCCTGGCCGGGTGCCCGGCCGCCGGCCTCCAGACCGGCCTGGAACACGCTGCTCTTTTCTTTGTGATTTTTGTATAAGGCATGATGCGCGAGCCGGGGTACCGGCCGCCGGTCCACTGACCGGCCGGCAACGCGGCTGTATATTTTTCTTATAATTTCTAAAACTCGTAATTTATAATAGCTCGCATGATTCGTTTATCGTATAATTTTACGTAGTGACTTATAATATTAATGTTTTGAATATATGATATTTCATTCGCTCGTATCGCAGGTTTTGTGACGGTATTTGGTATGTCCCACTTTGAGTCGGTTTTTACAAATGTTACGGTTTGAGCACTATTTTGTTATGTGCTTTGTACTCTCATTCCCTTGGCTACCTCCACGTTCGTAAGGCTGTAATGTCGGGACGGGGAGGTATCCTACTGCTTAATTGCATGTGTTAGTGGGCATACGACGCCGTTGTTGGGAGGCGAACGCTATGCGTTGGTCGACCCGGCCGTCAAATGTTGTGTACTTGCGAGGTGGTGTTATTTGCATGTAGCGTACCGCTTGTTATGAGGCTTGTGCTCTTTTCCGCCTCTTTCGTGAATTGTATCTACCGAATTTGGGGTACTCGGCGTCTATGATTGACCGAGTCTTGGATGCGAAACGTTTATCGCATGTCGAATCGGAACACGTTATTCCGAGAGTCTGGCCAGGTTTAGACTAGGACCGTTTATTATCGTCGTCCTACCGGAGGAAATTTAGTCCACATATACGAAATGTGATCGTGTATGCGTTCAGGGAAATGTTTATCTCGTGGATGCCTTTTAATCATACTTGCCATGTACACGGTGCTAGTGCGTTCCATTTACCGTGAGAGAGGTCGTCAAGGTATTGTTGTGTTTGGATGGATGATTACATGATTGATTATTCATCATCATACCATGACTTGGCATGGTTTGTTTGTCGAGTCTCAATCTTATCAAACTTATACCGCTAACGGTGAGATGCAAGCCCTAGTGAGTGTATTCGGTTGCCTAAGAGTGTCTTTCCCGAGTCCTTGTATAACATGATGGATTCGGATTTGTATTCCTTATGCTTTTATCATTATATATTGAATCGCCTATCTATCCTTATCGTATTTCACATGTATATCTATATATGCATGCTTCTCTTTTGTATTTCCTTTTATGTACGTTTAATGTGATATGGCTGGGAGAACCCGGAGTTACTCCCCACTGATTGTGGCGTTCATGTTTTTCATGGATGTACAGGTTGCTTGCATGGATGGCTTTTTGCTTGATATTTTGGGTTCGGGTGTGAGCTAGCGGGCGTTGTCCTTGGAAGTTTCACCTCTAGACGATTTTAGCTAGTTTTGCTAAACACTTTGACGTTTATAACATTTTGAGAGACTCCGTCTCTTTGTTGTATTTCATCCTTTAGTTTGTAATATTTTGACATTCCTCGTATACTTCTTCTTGCATGTATAAAAGTTTTAAAAACTTCATATTTCCGCTATATAACTCACATGCTTGTATGTTTTATATTTCCGCATTCGCGAGGGTTGTCACAGTCATTGGATAGCCTACAAGAACATTCATAGAGTTCTCAAGGAGAACTAGGGATTCATTCTTGAGTTTGGTAGAAAAAATTTGGATACGTGGTAAAAGTTACACCACCCAAAATTTCCAAACTTATAAGGATTTGTCGAAATCCTAGGCGTATTTTTGTTATACAAGAAGCGAATAACTAAAAGGATGATTGAAGAATCAATCATTATAAATTCTACAAATAGAGACCTAGTACATTATGATGAGGATAAGGTGGCTTATAAGGAGCTAATGATAGATCCTTTCACCTAAATACCTATCAGTTATTATGATAACGAGTGGGAGCATCTTTCAAAGATAAAGAGCCCAACACTAGATAGAGATCTAGACATGTACGTGAATGAGTTCGTGTTATTAGGAATAACGCTGTATGGAAGGAAAAAGCAATTCACAAGGTTGGAATAAATGAATACATGGCATATTCATTACCCAAGCCTTTATTGCATTTAATAAAATCGTCATGAATTGTCATAGACGAAATAAACTTTAGATTATATGATATGAAGCAATAACATTGTAACAACCCGAAATATACCCTATTTTTCTAGTGAAAATATTTACTAACACTTTTCAGTAGAACTTAAGTTTTTAAAATAGGAATTTTTGTTCGGAGTCTTATTTTGAAATTCCGCGTTCGTATTTGGAATTTCTGAGAGATTTCATGAAAAGACCGTTTTTAGTCATCTTTGACTTTTCTTGACTTTTAAGTCGTCTTTGACTTTTCTTGACTTTTTGAAAGTCTTCATTGACTTTTCTTGACTTTTAAGTCGTCCTAAACTTTTCTTGACTTTTAAGTCATCTTCGACTTTTCTCGACTTTTCAGTCAACTTTGACTTCCGTTGACTTTTCCCGACTCGCCTTGCAAGTTTGAAGACCGAAATTTTATTAAAAAAATAATATTTTTGATTTATTTTTATTTAGATTTATTATGATTTATCATAATTTAATATAATTATTTTGAATTTATTCGGAATTTAAAGAATAACTTATACGGTTTTTAACCGAACGTCATTTAACGATTCCCGACGCATCGTAAAGCGCGCAACAAAATCGAAACTCGACTTTGGCATGAGTCACGCGCCCATGTCATCGTTTTCCACTCACGTTAGATATTTTAATTCTTTTGATTAAATTAATAAGAATATCTAAGATATTTTCAACTTTATCGATCAGTTAACGAAAATTACGCAAATCGCTCAAAATCAGACCCGCTTTCTCTCCTATCCTCACGGTTTTTCTTCTCTCTTTGACCTTGATATTTTCTTTCTTTTCATTACAATAACATAATATCTTGATATTTAATTCAATTAACTTAATATCTAATTAATTACGGTAATATAATTATTATACGGGGTCAATTCCATAACAACAATTTCAAAACCCAACTCACTATTTTGGCCTATATTTACACGGCACTCATCCACTCATTCCTACTCACAAACAACTTTTCATTTTTCAACAAATCAAATTAAGATCAAAATATCACTTTCTTTAATCGTTCTTGAGCGTTCTTCGCGTTCTTCATCCGTTCTTCATCGTTCTTGAGCAAAACCTTCATAAAATCTTCATTTCTTAATTAAATCCATCCTAACTTATATTTCTAAGATCTCCTCCTCGCTCTCCATCTTCTAGTACGGTTTTATTTCAATTCCGTCAAGATCGTTTTCACCACTTTAATTATGGAAAATCATATTTTAAGTTCTAATAATGTTTTCTTGTCATTTCTTATAGGGGAAGATTTTGAAGACGAGTTTGGTGACTAGTATATCTTAGGAGAAGACTAGAAGACGGGTTTCTTAGTTCTTAGTTCTTATTATTTTGGTGCTACTTGATTTTAGCTAGCTAAGGTAACGATTCCGAGTTACTCGACGGATAAATGTTACAGAGCTTTGGTTTACTTTAGTTTTTGGTTCATCTTTAGTTTTTGTTCATATGATTATGGTTTTATGATTTTAGTTAGTAACATGATAAGTGGTTGATTTTATTATGTTGGAGGAATTTATGAATATGTTGGTGTTCTTGTTATATTTTTATGATTTCTTCATGATGATGATTGTTGCATGTTGGATGGTTAAATTGGATGTTTAAAAATGGATGTTGTTAATTAAAAACATGTTAGAATTTATTGGGAAGTGTGGTTGTGTGAGCCGTGGGAAGTGGCAGTGAACCGGACCCAAAACCAGCCGGTCCAGGCCGGTTCAGGCCCGGTCCAGGCCGGTCTGGGCTGGTCCTTGGTGGGTCCGGGTTTTGGTCTTTGGGTTGTGTCGATGTATGATTGATTGGTTGTTGTTTTGACGGGTTTTAAATATGTTAAAGCATGCGGGAAATATTAGGAAACGGTTTTTAGTAAAATCGAATCAAAGGCCAAAACAGCCCAATTCTGTCCGTGGGGCCCAAAACAGGCCCATGTGGGTCCGGCCCAATTCAGCCCGTGGGTCCCACCTTGGGACTCGTGTCGGTTTTTGAGTTATCGTCATTTTTATCGTGTTTTGTAATATTTAGCAAGCGGGAAATATTAATAAGTAAAATATTTAATTAAAAAGGTTTTCATTAAATTATTATTTCTCACATGTTAGAAATTATAAGACGAGATCGTAGTTTAATTTAATATCCTTTTAGTCAAACGGGTTTTTGGGGTATGATATAATAATTCACATGTTAGAAGTCCTAATAAAATAACATGAAATGAATATGTTGATTTTATGT
>JAIUZE010024845.1:0-43586 GCA_022085475.1 Heliosperma pusillum | reverse complement strand
GTCAGTCGTTAAGTCAGACCAAATAAAAGGTAAAAAAGGTTCATCAGGGCGGATGCATGTCATTGCATCCAGAAAGCGAACTTTCTTATGCATTTTGCCCACTTTATGCTAATACGAACCAAAATTAGGCAAGTTCTTTATGATAACAAGAACTCCGAATTTCCTTTTGCGAAAAGACCTACCCTTTGTTTGAATAGTTGAGTTTAAAGGGAAAAGCAGGGGGATTTGGAAAGATGTAATTTCTTTTGTTTGGTTGGCAAAATGAGGGTTAAGGAATTTAGAGGGGAGGGAAAAAGGATCCCACTATTTTCCTCCTACTAGCCAAATTATTTCCACCCTAACAATAACAGATTAAGAAATAAAACTCCGTGTCTCCATTCCCCCTCCTCTGCCATTTCCCTCCCTTTTGTATATCCAAACAAGGCCTTACTGACCATCGATACTAATACAATAACAACAACTACTCCGTAAAAGTTATGAAAAACACCATGAGTTGGCATTGCAAGACTTCAAACAAGTCGGGTCTGCTTTTGTATACGACAATTGGACCATGCTCCAAAGATCAGGAGCACTTCAGAGGCACAGAAATACTATGCTGAGACAGTTTCTGCCCTTAACTATGTTCTTGCTAAGCTTGGTTAATGAATATCTGTACTGTAAACTTGTGTAAAACTATCTTATTTTCTAGGGATAACCATTTTGTATGAACGTATTTTTTGTATCCGTGAATTCGTGTCTAGCTCAGTAATTCATCAGTGCTACGGTTTCAGTTGCTCCCATAAGACAAGCTCTTAAATTACAAAAAACCTATTACAATATGTGAAAGCAAACTTTAGCAATGTTCAGAAATTGTTGTAATGCAGGAACAGGTCAAACAGAAAAGAAAAGAGAATGCACATTTGGATACTTTCCTGGGAATCTTTCAAAGAACTTGAACCGTCAGACACACCAGACTTCGTAAGTGAAAACAAATAAAAAAAGGAAGCGGCAAATCTTACATTCTTACACAACTCAAAATTAAGCACACGTCACATATTTTAGCTACCAATCGAGCATAGTCATTTAGTGAAGTAATCGTGGCATAGGTTCGAAACCCGTCATTATCTAAACAACCAATCCCATTTTTGCTGTCACACTGTGTGACTCACACGGATCTCAAAATTTCCATGTACTCCCTCCGTCCCGATCATTTGGTTACCATTTTCAGTTTTGGGTGTCTCATTCATTCGTTAACCTTTCTATATTAGGCATGCTTCTAATGGGTTATTTGATCATCCAATTTCACTATGGCCCACATGTCATGCAACACCACTAACCACAAATGGTCCCCTCCATTCTCCTAATCTTCGTGCCAAAGCAAAGGTAAGCAAATGACCATGACGGAGGGAGTACTATATTCGATATGAAAACTGTCACATTTTATTTGTCATAAAGCTCATCGACCAACAAGATCAAAAACTGTCTGCAGATGATTACAATTGCTTCAGGGTTGAGTTACTTGTTTTAGACGATCTAGTCATCAAACTTCAAAGTTCCCACATTTACCTGCCTCATCGTAAACCAAGTTACCAAACACAGCCTTAAATGTTCCACTCCATTTCTAGATTAAACAATAAAAAATATGTAAGACTGTGTAGCAGCAAACATGTGCTTTGTACAAAGACAAGCTTGGTTAATGTATACTGGTAGTCAGTACTGTAAACTTGTGTAAGCTATCTTATTCTCCCAGGAACAAGCATTTTTTATGAAGGTATTACTTATATTCGTGTCTAGCTCGGAAATTCACTCACTACAAAGATTTCTATTGCTTTCATAAACATATTCTTCAATCGCAAAAAAAAACTATTACTATTAACATATGTGAAAGCAAACTTTAGCAACGTTCACAGATTGATGCAATGCAGGAACAGGCAAAACAGCAGAACAGAAAGCAGAATGCACATTTGGATCATATCCTGAACCTCCGACTGGTCTGAGAGAAACTAGAAATGGCACAGTAGACAATAAGTAAAACGAGTATAAATGGAAGTAGTGAAACTAATACAGTTCCCCATGCATGAGGCCTTCATGAACTGAATTAACGTACAAAACGAACTGAACTAATTTAAAACTTAACTTCACTGAACTTCTCTGAAATAAAGTCCAGACGAATAGGGGCTAAGTCAGTTAGTTATTTAGTATGGTCAATGAGTGGTTTACTCGTGACCTTGGGCTCAAAACATGTTATTATCAAAACAGCCCTTGTTGCTCTCTTTTCGTGTAAAGAAAAACGGCCCACAGTTCAGAATAATATTGCAATGAACCCATTTTTCTCTGTTACAAGGATTTCAGTTTTTGATCACCTGATAATCATTCATGAACGCGTGAAAGAGTCATTAATATACCAATCTTCACCACTGGAAGTATAATCATATAGGATGACTTTATCCCTAGCATTACAAGGGCGAGTCCACCCTATCAAATGCCGTAGCATATGCTACACCATTATTGAAAAAAACGTGAGAATTTAATTTTTTTCTACACCACTAATTATGCTTTGACCTTCATTAGTTAAGTTTGTATTTGAGTAGAAAACCGATCTTGCAACTCCAACCATCAGCTTAAGCTTTTGGTTGAATTTGTTGAGGTCTCTTCCCATATGTGTGTAAGGGGCATCCATCCCACATCGGTAGAATAATAGCGAATGGACTAGCTTATAAGTAAGTGAGCTACTCCTCTATCACCAATTGGTTTTAGGATAAAACCTCACTTGCTTGTTGCCAGTCTCATGACCCTAATTCTATAAGCCCGCTGCTGAGGACTCAACAAATGGTATCAGAGCGGACGGTTCAGCTTGGGACCGCAAGGTGCAATGTGGTGAGGTACGGAATAGCGCCAAGTGAGGGGGAGTTTCAGCGCACACACATGTGAAAGGGGGAGATTGTTGAGCTCTCTTCCCATATGTGTGTGAGGGGCATCCATCCCACATCGGTAGAATAATAGTGAATGGACTACCTTATAAGTAAGTGGGCTACTCCTCTATCACCAATTGGTTTTAGGATAAAACCTCACTTGCTTGTCGCCAGTCTCATGCACCTAATTCTATAAGCCCGCTGCGGAGGACTCAACAGAGTTGGTTTCGTGACATGGTATAAGAACCAGTGTGACCAAGAGGTCACGGGTTCAAATCTCACCACCCTTGGAATATTAGCACCAGGTATGAGGAGGCCTACAGTTGCATTCACACTTCAAGCCCAAAGAGCATTCGTGTGAGAGAGCGTGTTTCGTGACAGTTTGTAAGTTCCCTAAACTAATGCATTGATCATATAATAAATCCTGGACTCGCCCCTGCTAGCGTCACCTTGTAGGCGATTTTAAGGCTCAAACTTGCGTCGAAGGACCACAAACTTACATGGCATGTACCACCGTACTTAAAAATAAGTTTAACAACAATTCAACATATAGTTATGTGAAAAGGAAGTAACTTTAAACAAATATTATGTAATTCAATCATATTTTCAAGCCCTAGCTAGTAACACAATGATCAACAATAACAAAAATAGAAATAAAAAATCATGGACCGTGAAATAAATAATTAGTTATACAATTTCTTCAACATTGCACTAACCTGATGATTAAGTTTAACAAAAGAAGATGAAAATCTGGTCCGAAATGCGGAGATGAATACCAACATAGCAGTTTGAGAATTGCAGGGAGCATTGAAATCGCAATTTCATACGATTTAGCTATAAATTCAACAGATTTTCTGGCGAAAATTGGGGGATAAATAACATGGCAGACAAATGTGAAAATTTCAGCGACATTTGATTAAATGTTTAGGGATAATCGCAAACCCTAACCTCGTAATCATTGATAGAAATTGGGAATTGTGATTCAGTATGTTATGGGCGTAAATATAAAATTGCACCCAGATATGGGGATTTTTATCGTGAAAAATTAGGTTAAAAACCACTAACGAAATTGCATAAAAATCAAAAGAATTATTTCCCGATTCAATTTTTTTTTATTTTTCGTATTTGATGTTTGTTCTAGTTTTTCCCCAAAGGTGAACAATGCCGTTAATTCGTTGATGTACGGACAAGTAACGGCCATGTGGGCAAATAATACTCCGTACAATGTTACTCGGTTACTCCGTGTTTAAGTTGGGGACTAATTGGGGGCAATGCTAGAGGCCTAGACCTTATTTGGTTTCGGGTTTGGATAAATAAGGAATTTAGATTGATTTTTTTTTTTCAAGTCGGTTTGATTTTAATCGGGCTAAATTCGATTAACAACCATAATCAACTTATGTTATTTTGGTAGCTATCATCAGCAAGGTCAATATTAGTTCAAATGAGTCTCGGTCCCAGGGGCGGAGGCAGGCCCAAGGCTATATGGGCTATAGCCCAACATACTTTCAAGTTAAAAAAAAAAAAAAAGTACAATCCAGTTACACAGTTTGAAACTTTGATCGTCTTCTACTCTATATGCTAGAGAAAACTGAAGAATAAATAAACCCTAAACCTTAAACTGAATAAATCAAACACCCTCTCTAGTCTCTACAATCCAATCACTACCAGTCATCACAGCCCTCTCCGAGTCTTTTCCGACTTCATCTCCCACTGCTCTTCTTTGGGAATTCCTTGTCTCTAGTTATAGTTTTGTAGATTCTTTCTACTTTTTGTGAATTATTTATTTCTATAAGGCTTATATTGCTCACAATCAGTATTAAAATTATGCCCAAATCTTTTTGTTAATGCTTGAATAGTTGAATTGTACCGAATGAGCTGAAAATTGTATTAAAACTGATAGCTTGGTGATAGTGTATTAGCGTGAGAGAATTAATTAAATATTGATGATGTTTTATTGAGAGGATTTCTATGTACAAACTTAGCCAATTTGATGGGATTTGTGAATTAAATAAGTGTAGATGGTCCCACTTCCTATTATCTATAATTATGCAAAAGTCAATAAGCAGGAACATGACTATTATTAGTCCAGGAGTCAGGAGTCGGGACATTGTTTAAGCTTTTATATCACAGTTAGTCTTGCTTAGACGGGCATTATTCGTCTTAAACTTAAGACGAGTCTAATACTACAACATGGGGTAATAAAAACAAAGCTTATGGTATTTACTAAGAAACAAGTGAGTAATTTTGTACGTATTCGACATGTCTTAAGCTTAAGACGGATAGTGCCGTCTTAAATGAGAATTTGTGTTTACATCAGATTATTTGTTAACAAATTTTTATTTAATTAACTGTTGTATTAAGTAATGGATAATGTCATAATGAGGGGCAGAGTTGATACTTTGTCCCAACTTTCAACTTTAAGTTAATTTATTTGATTAATGTTAATTTTGATTTGGTGAATTCAAGTTTATAATTGTTAACTGGTTATATATGAATGAAGTATAATGGCGGATAATCGAAATCCCAAACGGTACAAGAACTTATTTTCATGGTACAAAAATGACAATTTATCAAGTATGGATGATATTTTGACCCCTTCTCCATCAAATCCTCCACCACTCCAACAACATGATGGAGTTGACATTCAAGATGATCAACATGAAGACAATGAGTGAGTAGAAGGTCAAGATTATGATATTACATCGCTTGAACGAGATCCAGGTAAACGGCGTCCTATTGGTGTATATCCTTTGAATGAGCGTGATAGTGTTCGAAGAGCATATGTAGTATATGGACCTTGTCAACCTTATTTAGATGATTATCCAAGTACTTGGGTTGGAACTCAAGGGAGAAAATTTTGTTATAGTTGGTTCAAGGAGTGGCCTTGGCTTGAGTACTCACTTAAGACGGACAAAGCATATTATTTTCCTTGTTTCTTATTTGATGACTATCCATCTCGACATCCATCTTTCACTGATATTGGCTTTAATGGTTAGAAAAATGCAATATCAAAGAAAAAGTGGCATCGTACTTCATATTGGGGGTGTCATGTCAATACACAATGCTTCACTATATAAGTGGGAAAATTTGAGAAATCCTTCTAGACATATAGAGAAGGCGATACTGCACAAGAGTTAGCAAAGAATAAACTACGACTTGTTACTAGTATAGAGGCTGTGAGATTGTTGGCACGTCAAGGGTGTTCTTTTAGAGGTCATGATGAATCTTTTAACTCTCAAAATGGTGGCATTTTTGATGCAGTTTTAGCCTCCTTTAGACGAATGAATGATGAACTCAACAAAGTAATCAATAGTGCTCCGAGAAATGCTAAGTATACATATGGAACTATCCAAAAGCAAATTGCTAGTGTTCTTGGTGACAAAGTTAGAGCTATGATTCGTAGTGAAATAAGAGACTCTAAATTTACTATCCTTGTTGACGAAGCTCTTGATGTCTGATGGTCGGTTTGTCGTCAAAACAAGCATCAAAAATAACCCAATAAAAGTAGTATAAAGGGGTCGAAATCCACGAGGATGGGGGAGGTCAACTACTAGTTCGATTGAATCCTATTCTAGCCTAAAATATGACGGATTGGAAAGTTAACTAAAAACTAGGAAAAACAAGTAATCGCTAAGTAATAAAGATGAAAACAATTAGGGGAAAGGCTAGGGTAAAGGGTTCACCTTAGGGGGATTTAATGGGTTAGTCGGGTAACTAGCGAAAGGGGTAAATAATTCGAGTAAAATCGATTGCCAATGTCTCAACAATCGATAATCATCAACAAGCTATCGCATTTGTCTCAAATCACCCATATAAACACTTAGTCTAATCGTCTCTACCACCGTCGCTTAAGAGAAGATCAAACCATGCTTGATAAAATGGTAACTTTCGTTCACACATTTCATCAAACACTTGGTGTTCATATGGGCAATACCCAAATCATTTACCACAAACTTGCTAATTAACCAACCTAATACCCCACATGATCCACCCTTAGGCTCCCCTAAACCCTAGAGGATAATCTACTCACACATGGTAAAGGAAATCAAAACACTAAAGGGAAGGGGGAGTTCAATCAACATCATGCTATGAGAAGAATAAAGATAATAATCAAAAGATGAACTATAAACTAGAAATGGAAATTAATTGCATAAACAATAAAAAAGGTGAGAAATTTAATACCAAACAAGACTTATATTGATGAATATGGGGGAATGTCTTCACCCAAGTCTTCAATACAAACCTCAAAAATGAAATGTAAGACTAGATTCCACAACTTGAAATGATAAACTAAACTAGATTAGGGAAATATTAGGAGAGTAATTAGGGATTAATTTGGGTTACAAATTTCTAGGGTTTCGTGCTAAAAGGAATGTTAAAAACTAAAAAACTGCTTACAAAATAATAAGGGGGGGTATATATAGGTCTCTCGAAATTAAGGAAGAAATTAGAAGAAGAGGGCGATTTTTGCATGTTGTGTTCCCGGCCGGTCGACCGGCCGCCGGGCCTCTGACCGGCCTGGGACACAACAGTGTCTTCAGGAACTGCCTTCAAAATCTTCAAAAATCTTCTAAGTATGGGAAAATGGTGGTCTGGGCCGGTCGACCGGCCGCCGGTCCCCCACCGGCCTGGAGCACCAAATCACTCTCTATGGCTTCTGATGTAGGCGCAGGCCGGGTAGTCGACCGGCCGCCGGTCGACCGGCCGGCACTACCTGACCCTTTTCTTCACTTTTTCAACATCTTTCATTTATAGAGCGGTGGTCTGGGCCGGTTGGCCGGCCGCCGGTCTGGGGACCGGCCTGGGCCACCTGATGACATATTTCTTCATTTTTCAACTCATCTTCGAATCCCGACTCATGCAATGTCTTTATGCACCGATTTCCTCATTTCCGCCTTAATTCCTGCAAATTGAGATCAATATTCATAGCGCGGGAAATCGGGAAATAAAATGCAATTAAAGACACGCAAATCCGTGTAAACGGACCAAAATGGGGACGAAAATGAGGTAAAAATGTGACTAAATGAATGCTTATCAAAATTCCCCACACTTAAGACTTACTCGTCCCCGAGTAAGTAAACAAAATTCGAGACCCATAAGTACCCTTATTCAATACTACTCTAATATTAAGGCTACAACCTAAACTATTAATAATATCCGACGGTAGGCAATTAACGGGCCTCCTCCGTCCCTTCAACTCACAACGAGATACTCATGAGGTAGAGTACCTCCTTGCAAGGCAAGTAGGGGCTTGCTCAAAATCTCGACGCATCCAAATGAAAAACACGTAAGAACACGACAAAGATGCATCTAACAAAAGAAAAATCACATGCCTCATCCATGTGACGGAAATATCTAAAAGGAAAACCGTTTAAATAATGCATGATCCTTGTAAGCCACTAATATCATAAAGCATGGAAAAATATTCGCCTCCTAGCGGTGCAAGTCTAATGAAAATTTCGAACCCCGTCTACTATTTGCTTGGCCAAGAGCGATAAAATGGAAGATGGAAATGAAATCCTCGTGACGTTATTAAGCACAATAGCATATGGAATTCACGTTTCTCAAATAAATGAGACACAAGGGTCGTCCCGTCTCACTATGCAACTTCAAAGGTAAATGATTCAAGAAGGATAAAAGGAAATTGAGATTTGAGTCTTATTGCTTGGAAAATTTTTCATTTCACACTTTGCTTTCTTTTTCTTTTTCTTTCTTTTTGATTTGCATTTTGGTTTGCAATTTTTGGCATGAAAGCACACGGTTTCCGTCAAGGACATGCGGTCGGAACCAACAATAGGGGTATCCCCACCGTAGTGGCATCGAAAGGGGGCCTAGATATGGGCCCACTAGAATCCCTAGAAGTTCCGTTTTGCATTTCCTCGACGAAAACAAGAAAAGATGATAATTGACTCAATATTTTCAGCTTGTTTGATTTGTTTCCTTTTTTGATCAAAAGTGGAAGAACAATGAATCATGGTTGGTTGCATAGCAAGAACGGTCACCTAAGAATTCTTTCTACCATCGGAATAATCACATCAATCGAGGGTGTCGAGGTGGAATAAGCGCAAACTCGTGGCTCGGCATTAGTAGACGGGTTAAAACTCACTAGAAATGCACAACCCAGGGCGTCTAAAATTCCACGATTAAGATGAACACTTTATGAATAAAAAAGTAGCAAAAATGGACTATGCACATTCAACAAGTTTTCCAAAAAGACAATTATTAAAACATTTTTCTAAATGCAACTATATGCCATGATGCAATCTAGCATATATACAACTTAAATGCACATGCTCTAACCGACTATATGACACATAAGCTAATGCTATCTCCTAACAGCACACAAGTGGCACACACGCCAATCAACAAAATTCACACCATCGTCATCAACACATCCCGTCCTCAAGTAAGAAGGAAAGGAGATAAGGGAGAAGAGAAATAGGAAAGATCTCACCAAAGCGTCTTCATTTTCCCTTTTTCGTGCCTCATATGATGTGGGGCGCACCTATGGATGGAGATAAAAAGAAACACACGGCAATATATACAAAATAAACTATATACAAACTAATCTAAACATATATTTTTTGGAAAATTTTCAAATTTTTCGATTTTTAGGCATTTTTCAACTTTTTTCAAAAATCAACGATATATACAAAAGAAATAAAATCCTCCCCACACTTAAGTCTTACTCGTCCCCGAGTAAGTGACTCAAATATGGAAGGAGAGAAAAAAGAAAAGGAAAAACAAAACAATCTTTTTGGGTTTTTCAATTTATGGGAATTCCCTCCCCACACTTGGTATTTACATGGTGTGAGGGGTGAATTCAAAACAAATAACATGTTTTTGGGTTTTTTAAATATTTTGAAAAATAAAAACTTGTTTTTGGGGTTTTTGATTTTTGAAGAGAAATCACAATATGAACAATATATACAAGAGGGTTAGTTCTAAGTAAATGCATGAACTAAATAAAAGTCCTAAAACTAAATGCAAAATGATATAATACAATGTCATGATCTAAGTAAATGCAAACTACACTATATGGATGCAAGGCTAACATGTGACGATATGTTACAAAATTAAATTCTAATGCAAGCCTAAATGGATGCAACTAAATGGATGACTAAGCTAAGATATAATACAACTATCTAAATGCATGCGAAAATATAAATATGATGAAGATTTGGATTATAAGGGATCATACTCATGGGTTTCCGGCCTCAAGAGTATCCAGTGAAATCAGAGGATGTAGTATCAAATTGGCCATGAGTGGCCTCAGCAAAAGACGCATCTACATCCTGGGCTCCCGAACCAGAGCCGCCACCCTCCACTATCTCGAACCGTGGACCCATCCTGTCAAACCACTCGGCATTCTGAGCCGCAGTCTCTGGGTCCACCTCCTCCTCATCAACTACCGGCTGAGTAAAACCCGGCGCAGAAGAATAATAGTCTGGCTGAACATTGAAATCACCAAACACCCTAGAACCCTGATCATACCCGCCCTCTGGCCACATGAAATAGGACGGATGTGGGCCAACTGGCTCCCTATACCCCTCCCTACACCAATTATCGTAAGAAGGGTATTGGCCAAGAGCCAAGTCATAATACATCCTGTCCATCCGCTGCGACAAAAGAGCTCTATCCCGAGCTTCCTCCTCTCGCCACTTAGCTGCCGCCTCTCTCTCCCTAGCCGCTGCCTCTCTCTCCGTAGCTGCTGCCTCGGAGGCTAAAGTCATGTCGGCCATGAACTGGATCAAGGAGGGATCCAAAGGTGGGTAACTGGTAGTGGTGGAAGTGGATGTGTCGGGTTGGGATGAATTGGGCCAAGGGCGCCACTGCTGCTGATGATAGAAGGGGCTCATATAAGGCAATGTGGTGGAAGTGGGGCCCCGCTCCTCTCTCCTATATGTAGTGACGGGGGCAGTAGGATCTCGCCTAAATGCGGTAACTGGAGCTAAAGGATCTTCCGGGGTTTCTTCAGGTGGTGGTGGAGGGTTCTCCTCCTCTAAGGGGAGAAGATAATGCGCGCTATCAGGAACCACTTTCATAGCCGCACTATTAGGGAGGGGAATAGAATTTACCCCTCGAATCCTCCAATAAGTCTTCCCGTCCTCAACTCTCTTTATTACCCACTCAAGCTTCTTAAAAACGTAGTCCTCCGTCAACAATGAGTATCCCCCTAAACACCTCAAATTACGCTCATCTAGAGCATCTCTACAAAGTACATGAGCAATCTTGGTAACAATCCCCCCTAAATGGATTCCGGTAGGGCTAAACGGGTCATTGGCAATTTTCTGGAAGTGGATAACGACATGATGACCGATGTTGATCCCAAATTTATGCGGCTGTTGGAACAAGTAAGCCGCCAAAATCGAAAGCTCATCGGCCCTAAAATTATGACACTCCTCTCTCCCAAACAACGTCCAACCCATAAACCTATGCCAAAACCTAATAGGGGCATTGTGGCAAGCATTTGCCGGCCTCTTAGTTCCCTTCTCAAACTCAAAACCCGATATAGCAGTCCACACATCATTCACATTAAAGCTTTCGGGGACCTTGTACGACTTATGAAATTTGACCCCTAAAACTTTACAAAATTTCTCAAGGGGAAGGTTAAATGCAGTATTAAGAAGGCGAAAGGAAACAATTTTGACCATACCCGTATTTCTATCCTTCTCATGACTAAACGAACTCAAAAATTCCCAAGTGAGACGGGGGTAAGTACGGAAGTGCTGCCCGTATAGTTCCCCCATACCCAACCCCTTGAAAAGTTCAAGAGTGACCGTATCAAGGCCAAGGTTCCGCATAGTATTCCGGCAAATAAAACGGGAGTGGGGAAGAGGTCTACGCTTTAAACATTGAAATTTACCTCTTGCTATTTCGCTTACGAAGACGATATCCGGAAAATCGTTATCCGGACCCATTCCCGCCGTCACCTGCTGAAGCCTAGCCTCCAACTCGGCCTCAAGTTGAGCCCTTGTTCTTTTCCTTGGTGGTTGTTGAGCCATGTTGATTTTCGGAATATTCAATTGAAAGAGGGAAAAATTGGGTTTTTGAGGTGGGGGATGATTTTGGGTGAAGTAGTGGGTTAATTAGTGGGTTGAATGTTGGATTTGGTGAATTTTGTGGTGATTTATGTGAGTTTTGTGAGGTTTTTGTGAGTTTTTGGTGGACGTTTGAAGGAAGAAGGAGAAAGAAGGGAGAAGAAAACAAGAAGAAAGAAAGAAAGAAAAGAGCCTCACGAGTAGTTATTGGTCTCGGGTAGTGCTCTGGGCCGGTCCAGGCACCGGCCGCCGGTCGACCGGCCTGGAACCCAGTTCAAATTTTTGATTTTTTCTGATTTTTGGATTATGGTGTGTTCAGGTCGTCTAGGCCGGTCTGACCCCGGCTGCCGGTCGACCGGCCTGGACTTCAGCTCAAATTTTCAACCTTTCAAAAGTTCAGTTACGATGCGCTCTGGGCCGGTGTCAGACCGGCCGCCGGTCGACCGGCCTAGAACACAGGCCAAAATTCTGCAAAAATTCCAACTCCTATAATAAAGTGATCCAGGCCGGTTGGACCCCGGCTGCCGGTCGACCGGCCTGGAATACCTGCACCTTAATTCCCCACCTTCAAAAGTCACCTTCTGGAGTGCTCTGGGCCGGTCGGCACCCCGGCTGCCGGTCGACCGGCCTGGAGCACTTCTCCTCATCTTCACCTTGGCTTCAAATTCACAACAAATCCCCAAAGAAACCCAAGTCACCAACAATATCCACGCAACCAACATAATCCCAATGATACGGTTTCAAACCAAACCCGACTACAAGTGTTTCAAACTTTCCTAAAACTTCTTCCTAAAGACGAAAAACCCGAGTACACAAATCCAAATCTTCACAACTATTCCTAATATGCATGCTATATACAAAAAATTGGTGGTTGTTGAGGGACTCCACCAAACCTATCAAATCACAAGAGTTTACAAACAAGACTCCTCCTCGGGAAGTGGATCCCCAAGGAAGAGTACTTCCACCGTTCCCTTTTCATCTCCATCGAAATATCTTTTCACTCGATGCCCGTTGACCTTGAAATTACCACTTTCCTCGCTCCAAAGTTCAAAAGCTCCATGTGGCGAAATGTCAATAACTTTGAAAGGACCCGACCATCTAGAGCGTAGCTTTCCCGGAAACAACTTGACTCTAGAATTATAGAGTAAGACTTGGTCACCCACTTTCACATTTTTATCAACCAATTTGGCATCATGCCATTTCTTTGTTTGCTCCTTGTAGATTTTTGAGCTTTCGTAGGCATCAAGTCTTAGCTCTTCAAGTTCATTCATTTGGAGAAATCGTAGCTCTCCGGCCATATCAATATCAAAGTTCATCTCCTTTAAGGCCCACCATGCCGTGTGCTCCAACTCGATTGGCAAGTGACAAGCTTTTCCATAAACAAGCTTGTAGGGAGTTGTGCCGAGTGGAGTTTTGAAAGCGGTGCGAAGGGCCCATAGAACATCCGGAAGCTTTTGAGACCAATCCTTCCTACCTTTGCTTGTAGTCTTCTCCAAGATAGCTTTTATTTGACGGTTTGAGACCTCTACTTGCCCACTAGTTTGAGGGGGGTAGGCAAGAGCGGTCTTATGAGTGACACCATGGGAAGAAAGTAAGAACTTGAAAGTGCTCTTCCTAAAGTGCGAACCCCCGTCGCTAATCACCACCCTTGGGGTCCCAAATCTCGGAAATATAGTGTTCTTGAAGAGCTTGATAACAACCTTAGCATCATTTGTTGGGGTGGGGACGGCTTCAATCCACTTGGACACATAGTCCACCGCTACCAAAATGTACTCATTCCCGCAAGAGTTGGGAAATGGTCCCATGAAATCAACTCCCCAACAATCAAAAAGCTCAATCTCAAGAATGTTTTGAAGGGGCATCTCATTTCTTTGACTTATATTCCCCGTTCTTTGGCATCGATCACAAGATTTGACAAAGTAGTGGATATCCTTGAACATAGATGGCCAAAAGAAACCACCTTGTAACACCTTTGCAATGGTGCGAGATGTACCAAGGTGGCCCCCATAGGCCGAGTTGTGAATTCTATCGACTATCTCCATACCTTCTTCTCTAGGAACACATATTCGAAACATGCCATCACCACACTTGCGAAAAAGATGTGGGTCATTCCAAAAATAGCGTTTTGAGTCATGCTTCAACTTCCTCCTAGCTCTAGCATCCAACTCTTCCGGAATCAACCCACTCACAAGCAAATTTGCCAAGTCCGCAAACCATGGTGATTTACCACCTATCATCATCAAACTATCTTCTCTCAACCACTCATTGATCGGGCCACTCTCATCCTTCAACCCATGATCTGCGGTAGTCAATCTAGATAGGTGGTCGGCAACAACATTCTCCGACCCCGCCTTGTCTTTAATTTCCAAGTCAAACTCTTGAAGTAAAAGAACCCACCTCAAGAGCCTTGGTTTTGCATCCTTTTTCACTAACAATTGCCTCAAAGCGGAGTGATCCGAGTATACCACAACCTTAGCACCAACAAAGTATTGCCGGAACTTTTCCACGGCATGAACAATGGCTAGCATCTCCTTTTCCGTCGTAGAGTAGTTGACTGGGGCTTGATCAAGAGTTTTGCTTGTGTAGTAGATTACATGGTGCTTCTTGTCCACAACTTGGCCAAGCACCGCCCCGACCGCATAATCGGAGGCGTCGCACATAACTTCGAAGGGAAGGTTCCAATCCGGTGATCGGATTATGGGAGCCATCACAAGAGCCTCCTTTAACCTATGAAAAGCACTCAAGCAAAATTCATCAAATACAAATGGTGTGTCTTTGAGAAGAAGAGAAGTTAAAGGCTTGGCTATTTTAGAAAAATCTTTGATGAAACGTCGGTAAAAGCCCGCATGGCCTAGAAAACTTCTCACTCCCTTCACATTTGTAGGGGGTGACAAGTTTTCTATTACCGAAACCGTAGCCATATCAACTTCTATGCCTCTCTTAGACACGATGTGACCAAGCACAACCCCCTCCTCCACCATAAAGTGGCACTTCTCCCAATTGAGGACAAGGTTGTGCTCCTCACATCTTTGCAAAACATGAGACAAATTCATTAGCCCAAGATCAAATGAGTCTCCAAGGACACTAAAGTCGTCCATGAAGACCTCCATACTCTTCTCAAGAAAATCGGCAAAAATAGCCGTCATACACCGTTGGAAAGTCCCCGGAGCATTACAAAGCCCAAAGGGCATCCTCCTATAAGCATAAACTCCTATAGGACAAGTGAATGTGGTTTTCTCTTGGTCTTCCGGGTGTATGGGGATTTGGAAAAACCCGGAATAACCATCTAGAAATGAATAGTAAGAATGCCCCGCCAACCTTTCAAGCATTTGGTAAATAAAGGGGATGGGGTAGTGGTCTTTGAGGGTGGCGGCATTTAATTTGCGATAGTCAATGCACATCCGCCACCCGGTCACGGGTCTAGAAGCTAAGAGAGTCCCATCCTCTTGTTCCACCATAGTCACCCCTCCTTTCTTGGGCACTACATGGACGGGGCTCACCCAAGAACTAGCGGTTATTTGGTAGATAATCCCGGCCTCTAACAACTTCATAACCTCACTTTTAACCACTTCCGCCATCTTAGGGTTCAACCTACGTAGCCCATCTACCTTAGGTTTGCTACCCTCCTCCAAGACAATTCTATGCATGCAAAGATTAGGACTTAACCCTTTGATATCATCAATGCTATATCCAAGTGAGCCCCTATGAGTTTTCAAGACTTTCAAAAGTTCAAGTTCTTGGCCTTCACTTAAATTAGCATTAATGATAACGGGATAAGTCTCTCCCTCACCTAAAAAAGAGTACTTAAGTGAGGGAGGTAAGGGGTTAAGTTGTACCTTTGGAGGGAGAAGGCCCTCCACCTTCTTCATTAGTTCATCATCTACCTCGTGGTCATCTCCCATCTCCTCATCATGGAGTGCCACTTGTAGAGCTTCTTCTTCATGCTTCTCCTCTTCATGCATCTTCTCAACCACTGCCTCTATGACTTCTACCGAGCATGCTTTGCGAAACATTGGTCCCTTCACTAGATGTGGATTAAATTCAAGGGTTTCGGTTCCCACCCTAAAGGTTAGCCGCCCGTCCCTCACATCAATGAGGACTCCTCCGGTAGCCAAAAAGGGCCTACCAAGGATGATGGGAGTGTGGCTATCCTCCGGGATATCTAGGACAACGAAATCCGTAGGGATCAATAATTTGCCAACTTTAACGGGTACGTCCTCAAGCACACCCAAGGGTTGCTTAACGGACCTATCCGCTAGTTGTAGAGTCATAGAAGTGTGGGTTAAACTTTCAAGTCCAATTCTTTTAGCAATAGTTAAGGGAATGACACTTACACTTGCACCATTGTCACATAATGCCCTTGAAATCATGACCCCCCCCCCACAACACAAGGGATAGAGAAACTTCCGGGGTCCCCAAGTTTTTTTGGCATTTTAAAAGAGTTAGGATTAATGAGGAGAGCACTACACTCCGCCTCCATAATCATAACATCTTGGGTACCCAAAGTTCTCTTATGAGTCAAGATGTCTTTTAGAAATTTTGAGTAAGTGGGCATGTTCAATATAACATCGGTGAAAGGTAAGGTCACTTCAAGTCCCTCAAGAATTTTTCTAAATTGGGTGAACTTGAAGTTTTCCTTAGTTTTCAAAGCTCTAGAGGGGTAGGGGATATAGGAAACAACAAGTGGAGTACTAAAAGATACCTTTGGAATGGGAGTTTTCTTGGTAACCTTAGCTTTTGCTATTGGTTGTACCTCTACTCCGTCATCATTGACATCCTTGTTCATCTCCTCTTCATAAGGCATAATTTTGACATACCCTTCTTCTCCCTCTTTGGGTTGATCATCTTCACCCTTGCCATCATCTTTTGACTCCAAGGTGGGAGTCAAAAAGGGCTCTTCAAGTTCTTCTCCTTCCTCAACATGCTCATCATTTGGAATCTCATCATTCATCATATCCATGTAGGGGTTCTCAAGCACTAGTCCACTTCTTAAAGTCACCGCACATGCATGGTGGCTTGATGAAGCATCCTTGGAGCTTTTCCCTTGAGCAAGTAGACCTCCCGGAGGCCTTTGAGGATTATTCAAGGCTTGAGAAGCTAGCCTAGCTTCTAATTCTCTCACCTCTTTCTTGTGAGCATTGGTGACATTTTGCAAAGCCAAATTGTTTTGGATTTCCATGTTTTTGACTAATTGCAAAACTTCACTTATTGAAGGATTATTCTCTTGGTGGGGTTGATTTGTCAAAGGAAGGGCAAAAGCATAGTCATTCCGACTACTCGACCATTGGTTGTTGTTTCTTTGATTGTTAAAGTTTCCTTGTTGGTTGTTGTTGAAGTTTCCTTGTTGATTGTTGTTAAAATTCCCTTGTTGCCCCCTTGAACCTTGATTGTTGAAATTTGACCCTTGGTTGTTGTTGAAATTTGGCCCTTGGCCTTGGAAAGATTGCTCGGGAACCCCTTGGCTTGCTTGATTGCTTTGATTGCCTTGGTAAAAATTACCTTGGCCTTGATTGTTGAAGTTTTGGTTCCCTTGATTTTGATTCCAATTTCCTTGACCTTGATTCCAATTACCTTGTTTTTGGAAGTTACCTTGGTTATTGTAACCTTGATCATTGAAGTGTTGATTTTGGAATTGGTTGGATCCTTGACCTTGTTGAGAGTTGTTGAATTGATTGTTATAGTTTCCTCTAGAAAATTGACCTCCTCCTCTAGGTTGGGCAAAACCCGGAGGGTTGGAAGGTTGAGTTTGAGTGTGTTGAGGGTTTAAGACATTTTGACTTTTGTAACTCATGTTTGGGTGAAATTTTGAGCTTGGATGATAGAAATTTGAATTTGGGTTATAAGCTCCTTGATTTTGGAATTGAGGCCTTGAGGGCCTTGGGTTGTTGTTCATACCTTGGAAAGCATTCACATGTTGATAATCGTTTGCACCTTCATTGTTATAAGAGACATTGTTCCCACAAACTTCAAAGGTGTGTCCATATCCATTGCAAATTTCACAAGTGGGGGTTTGATAAGCTTCCACCATGGGAGGTGCATAAGACCCACTAGCTTCATTCACATGATGACCTGGACTTTGATTTTGAGCTTTTTGAAGCTCGGCAAAACCCTTAGTGAAAGTTTGTGTGAGCAAATCAATCTTGGCATTGGTATCCGCATTTGAGAAGTTTTCACTTGGGTACTTAGAACTCCTTCTCAAGCTATTCCCTCTAGAACTAGTACCATAACTAGATTCCGACTCAACCATCTTCTTAATCAATGCCGCCCCTTGTTGGTCATTTAAATGATCAAAACTTCCCCCCGCGGAAGCATTCACCATGGCCTTGGTTTGAGGGAGGAGAGTTTGATAGAAGGTTTGGGTTACATACCAATCCGCAATCCCATGGTGAGGGCATCGGGCAAGTAAATCAATGAAGCGATCCCATGCTTCTCCCAAAGACTCTCCATCCTCTTGTTGGAAGGTGGTAATCTCGTTTCTTAGCATCGCCGTTTTGGAGGCGGGGTAGTACTTACTTAGAAACTCTTTAGCCAAACCATCCCAAGTGGTGAAAGTGTTTGGAGGATGGTTATTCAACCACCTCTCCGCCCGGTCCTTGAGGGAAAATGGGAACAACATGAGGCAAAGGATTTCCTCGGGCACCCCATTCCTTTTCATGATTCCAACCCTACTTTTGAATTTTCTCAAGTGGGCATGAGCATCTTCATCCGGGAGGCCTCCAAAGCTATCCCGCTCAATAGAACTCATTTGAGCCGGGTGAATCTCAAAATTGTTTGGGGCCAAGACACCGAAATTGATTGGAGATTGGGTATCATCGTGGTTGGGACGGTTACGATCACGTAAAGTTGTCATTTGTGGTTGATTTTGTTGTTGAGGTATTGTAGGTGGGGAATTTGGTGGTGTATTTTGTTGTGTATTGTAGAAGGGGTTTTCAAATATGGGTTCAATGGTGTTGTTTTGTGGGTAATCGATTGTTGGAGTGGATGTAGAAGCAAGTGAAGTATTGGCTTGTTGATGGCTAACTCTTCTTGAATTCCTAACCCGAGCAAGTGTATTGGCACGGAGAGTCCTAAACAACCTTTCGGGTTCCGGATGGCTCAAGAACAAACCTTCACCTCTAGGCATGCACTCAAAGCAACTCAAAAACAAGTTAGACTCCTAGTGTGTTTTTGGGCACACTAGGGAAAGACAATAATGCAAGGCACTCTACAAATAATCTAACAACTAAAAACCAACAAAAACAACAAGTAACTTGGCTAAATCTAAGACACAAAACAAACTACGAGTTTCCTTACGCCATCCCCGGCAACGGCGCCATTTGATGATCGGTTTGTCGTCAAAACAAGCATCAAAAATAACCCAATAAAAGTAGTATAAAGGGGTCGAAATCCACGAGGATGGGGGAGGTCAACTACTAGTTCGATTGAATCCTATTCTAGCCTAAAATATGACGGATTGGAAAGTTAACTAAAAACTAGGAAAAACAAGTAATTGCTAAGTAATAAAGATGAAAACAATTAAGGGAAAGACTAGGGTGAAGGGTTCACCTTAGGGGGATTTAATGGGTTAGTCGGGTAACTAGCAAAGGGGGTAAATAATTCGAGTAAAATCGATTGCTAATGTCTCAACAATCGATAATCATCAACAAGCTATCGCATTTGTCTCAAATCACCCATATAAACACTTAGTCTAATCGTCTCTACCACCGTCGCTTAAGAGAAGATCAAACCATGCTTGATAAAATGGTAACTTTCGTTCACACATTTCATCAAACACTTGGTGTTCATATGGGCAATACCCAAATCATTTACCACAAACTTGCTAATTAACCAACCTAATACCCCACATGATCCACCCTTAGGCTCCCCTAAACCCTAGAGGATAATCTACTCACACATGGTAAAGGAAATCAAAACACTAAAGGGAAGGGGGAGTTCAATCAACATCATGCTATGAGAAGAATAAAGATAATAATCAAAAGATGAACTATAGACTAGAAATGGAAATTAATTGCATAAACAATAAAAAAGGTGAGAAATTTAATACCAAACAAGACTTATATTGATGAATATGGGGGAATGTCTTCACCCAAGTCTTCAATACAAACCTCAAAAAATGAAATGTAAGACTAGATTCCACAACTTGAAATGATAAACTAAACTAGATTAGGGAAATATTAGGAGAGTAATTAGGGATTAATTTGGGTTACAAATTTCTAGGGTTTCGTGCTAAAAGAATGTTAAAAAAAAAACTGCTTACAAAATAATAAGGGGGGGTATATATAGGTCTCTCGAAATTAAGGAAGAAATTAGAAGAAGAGGGCGAATTTTTGCGATGTTGTGTTCCCGGCCGGTCGACCGGCCGCCGGGCCTCTGACCGGCCTGGGACACAACAGTGTCTTCAGAAACTCGCCTTCAAAATGCTTCAAAATCTTCTAAGTATGGGAAAATGGAGGTCTGGGCCGGTCGACCGGCCGCCGGTCCCCCACCGGCCTGGAGCACCAAAACCCTCTCATGTGGCTTCTGATGTAGGCGCAGGCCGGGTAGTCGACCGGCCGCCGGTAGGCCGGCCGGCGCTACCTGGGGCCTTTTCTTCACTTTTCAACTTCTTTCATTTGTGGAGTGGTGGTCTGGGCCGGTCGACCGGCCGCCGGTCTGGGGACCGGCCTGGGCCACCTGATGACATATTTCTTCATTTTTCGTCTCATCTTCGAATCCCGACTCATGCAATGTCTTTATGCACCGATTTCCTCATTTCCGCCTTAATTCCTGCAAATTGAGATCAATATTCATAGCGCGGGAAATCGGGAAATAAAATGCAATTAAAGACACGCAAATCCGTGTAAACGGACCAAAATGGGGACGAAAATGAGGTAAAAATGTGACTAAATGAATGCTTATCAATTGGAAAATTCCATGGCCTCGAGAGTCACCTAGGAAAGCGTTCACCAAGGAATTATCACGCCATGAGGGTGGTCAAGATGGTAAATGCATGCCCTTGACTAGGCTCTAGGAAACGGTGCGAAATTCACACTAAAAATACACATCAAAGGGTGTTTCAAAATCCATTTTAGTAGGCAAAGTGCTAAGCAAAGAAAGTATCTACAAAGGCCTATCCAAGCTTGTCAAGTTTCCAAATTGGGCATTTCGCAAATTTTCCTAAATGCAACTATATGCCATGACCTAGTACTAAGCAACATATATACAAAGCTAATGCAAATGCTCTAATAACTACGTGACAAACAATCTTATGTAATCTCCTAACAGCACATAAGTCACACAACCGCCAATCCCTCAAAATACACACCGCAATCATCAACAAACTCATCCAAAACTTCTCAAATGATGAGAAGTAGAGAAAGAAAGAAGGGGAATGAATAGGAGCGATCATACCATGACGGTCTTCTTAATCCCTTCAATAAGTTTCTTAGCGATGTGTAGCGGGCCTATGTATGGAGGTTAGAAGAAAACAATGCAAATATATACAAACTAAGATACAAGCTAATTTTTAGGATTTTTCAAACTTTTTCGATTTTTTTTTTGGATTTTTGAATGATTTTAAATGCAAAAGAAAGACATGTTTTTGGAATTTTTCAAAATTTTCAAATTATCATAATAATTTCCCATCCCCCACATAGGAACATACATTGTCCCCAATGTATGAAATGAGATTATTGAAAGTAAAGAAAGCATGTTTTTGGGTTTTTAAATGTTTTTCGAAAAAGGAAAGAGCTTGTTTTTGTGCTTTTTAAATGTTTTGAAAACTAAAAACTTGTTTTTGGGTATTTGATTTTTGAGAAATATTCACAATAAAAACAATATGTACAAGAGGGTTAGTTATGCAAATGAAATAATTCTATATGAAATGCATGAACTAATCAATATTCCTAAAACTAAATGCAAAGTGATATAATACAAAGTGCATGATCTAAGTGAGTGCAAGCTAAACTATATGCTAATCTAGAGTCTCGTTGTGGTGGTAATGTGCAAAAATGTAATGCCCCTCATGGGGGTACCTACCACAAGAAAGTCTAGATAAAAAGGAAAACAAGGTGTGTCATATCGGAGTCTCGTCGCGGCGGTAAGGTGCATAAATGCAATGCCCCTCATGGGGGTACCTACCACGGGAAAGTCCAAAATTGGCACCTAAAAGTGCAACTATGTGAGGTACAATCTTAACCTCCCCAAACCATTCGAGGCATAGCTTCTAAGACTCAAAGGAGAATTAAGATAAAAAGAACTAAGATGCAATGCAAAGGTAAGTGAAAGAGTATATACAAACGGTGGTTATGGTGAGGACTCCACCAAACTCAATCAAGTAGCGGATTTTGTTGGAACGATTCTTCATTGACATTGTCCATGCCACTTAATGCTCTTAATAATCGATCAAAGGCTTGGGCGTTGATAAGTGAATATTTGTATGGTTTTAACCCCCAATTTAGCTCGGTTTTGTATGTCATTTGTGCTTTGTTAAGCCACTTTATGAGCTAATATCGTCTTCTAGGTGAATTCCTATGTTCTAACCTGTTTTGTAGGGAAAGTGACGTTTCTACGCCCTTTTTCTATATTCCCGAGCATTTGCCTAGAACCCGACGATTCGAAGAAGCAAGCTTGACCAAGTGAAAGGCATTTCAAGAAGGTTCACTAATTTGAAAGAGAGAAGAAGCAAAGACAGTTTCGTAGTTGTCGGAAGATCAATCATTTAGGCGGAAGAATTCATCGCTTTACATCAAACCCTATCAACAAACCCGATTGTAGAAGTCAAGGGGGATGTTGGAAGTCAAGTCAAAGCAAAGGAAGATGAAACGTTAGTCAAATGCTTCCAGAAGACAACTTACCCGATCGGGTAAGTGTGTACCCGATCGGGTATGTGTGCTGCTTCGAGCATTGCGGCTCCTTCATCCTATTTTTGACCTATGTGTTTAATGCCCGACCTCTTCTCGACGAAACCCTAATACTATAAATAGATGCTCTAGCCCTCATATCATATCATCCATCTCTTCACACAACATCTCTTCTCTTCTTACCTTTCTCTTTAGTTTAGTTCTTCTTCTTTCTTAGTTTAGTTTAGTTTTAGTTTTCTCTAGTTTAGTTTAGTCTAGTTCTAAGTTTTCTTCAATTGTAGTTGTTCTAGTTGTAATTGGAATTCAAGTTTCCGGGTTTGCATTTCCTATTCAAGTTCTTATTCCATTTTAATCTTTGCTCATCCTTTTTCGGTAATCTTTATTCTCGTCTTTACATTATAGTTTCATTTTCTTTTGGTATTTCCTTTATCATGTTTATCATTCTTAGTTTTATAATCTTAGTTTCTTTTTCATTGTTAATCATGCATAAGTAGTCACCCTTATAGGGTGTAGGATAGACATGTTAGATTAATTAAAAGATGATAATTGGATAAAAGAAATTGTGCCTTTAAAACGTTGTGTCTATGCATGTTTGGATTGTAACGATAGTTATCGATTTTTGGCCAAAATCATTTGACTAGTATGGAATTCTTTTCCAAGGTAGACATACGAGAATTGAATAGACAAAGCATGACATGGTAGATTAAGACCTAGTAAATCGCACTAAAAGCCTGCTAGACCATCTGATCTATGATTGTAATGAACACACCATTCTTACGAACGCTCAATGAATTATTTGCATATCCTAAATCCAATTTCATCAATATGAATCTACATGTGTGAACCTACTTCCCTAGATTCTTTTCTTTATTGCATTGTTATTATTTAGTAGTTAGTGACAAACATTTTCCAATCGTCCAAGGTAGAATTCTAACCACAACTATTCACAAGTATCTCCCGTCTCCCCGAGATCGACCCCTTACTTCCCTAACTGCATTTATCTGTTGTTAGCCTAGTCTGGGTTATTTATCTTTGTATCGGGCTTGCGACAGACCTGATCAGGCGTAAGCTTCGAACAATCACAAGTAAGGCTTTGTCCATTTCGATACAAAGTAGACCCATATCCAATCCAACTTGGCCATGACACTTAGGCCTTTGTGGTGCTTAAAACCAATCAAGTCACAACCTTTGTCAATAAAAGGTAGAAAACACGACTCATGCTCTTCCGGGGGCTTAAAATTTCTCCTTTCACCTTCACAAGTTTCCATGACACACAAACCCCCTTCATGGGTCATAAGAGAAAAGTGAGGCAAAGGGTCTTCCTCATCGTCATTATAAACATCCCAAGTAGGGGGAGGAAGAGTAGTTGGCTCATAATTCGCTTCACATTCATCCTCACTAGAGATTGAGTCTTCAAAGAGGGAAAATTCATTCAAGTTCTCTATTACCGCATCCTCCATTTCTCCATTATCATTTAACTCCTCTTCCCTTGAAAAGGCATCATAAAAAAAAGAGGTTTCACTCGAATCTTTTATTTCACCACTCTCCATTGCTCCACTAGCATCAAAATCAATCGAAGAAAGGCTCATTGTCACACAAGAAAGAGGAGATGAAGGAGTCAAAACACTTTCTACACAATTAAGCATATACTCATCATCATCGTCACTATCATCCTCTATCAAAACTCCTCCCCAAGGGGAAGCATAAGTCTTTCCCATATTATTTGTTGAGGGTGCATGGCAAGAAGCAAGAGGAAATGTCTCACTGTCATCCATCTTGCCATTTTCCTCTTGTTCTTCATCAAGCTCTTGGTCGGCTTGCAATTGAGCTAATTTAGTAGCCAATATTCTCCCATGGGCTACAATTTCGTTGAGAACCATGTCCCTTGCTTGGGCTTCTTCTTTCATTCGCATAAGTTGAAAGATTAAACTTTGCTCATCAAGTTCATGGTTGTCAACTTGTTTTGGGAAGAAGGGTGGTTGATTTTGTGGGTGGTTGTAAGTAGTTTGGAATTGTTGTTGTTGTGGAGGTTGGACATGGGGGATTTCATAAGGAGAGACGGGGTAGTAGCTTGGGCTTTCATTATATGAGATATAGGATGGGAATATGTTATCTTGCTCAACAAACCCTCTACACTCATGGGAGTCATAGCCAAAAGCTTCACCTTGCCCATACTCTTCTTGTTGGAAGCTTTGTGTCATTATTGAAGATTATGCAAATAAAAGAAAACTACTAACAAAAACACTAAATAAAAGGGTTAGAAATAACCTTGAGAAACAAAGTTCCTCAAGGCAAACAAGCACAACTAGAAAAGTCTAGAAAGCAAATCAAATACATCGCACCGTCCCCGGCAACAGTGCCATTTTGAAACGCGTCGTTTCGATGTGTCAAACGATATTTATAACAAGACTTAGCACGGTAGCAAGTCAAGGTCGGTCCACAGGGACGGTGGGTATTCGATATGCAAAGTCTAGACTAGAAATGCTTAAGGGGTGTCACGATATAGAAGTGGATTTGAAACTAATCTAAGAACATTGAGTAAATGCAAATAAGTAGGAAAGTAAGACAAAACTGAGATAATCAAATAACAAGCAATAAAAGGAAAGTCTAGGATCGGTGGGTTCAAATGGGTAATTTGGGTTCTAGTGAGTCGGGTTCATAGTTAATGGGTAGTCAAACTTGGGCGCGGTGGATTGAGGCTCTCGATCTTACAATCCCTCCCATATACCGAACCAAGCTAGCTCTCGCGTACACAAGGTCGATATACCAACTATATGCAAATCCTAACAAATTCCGAGACTATCGATCTTACGGAAATGTATAATAAACATGAATCATGCAAGTTTGTGAAGCAAGCATTTCATCAAACATGTGGTATGCATAAGTTGGAAGAAAGACAATTAATCAACAAATCAACCCAACAAACAAAGATTAACCCTCCTTAAAACCCATTATCCCCCACTAACCCTAGATTAATCACTACTCACTACTTAACATGAGGAATATGGAAGAATAAGATATAAAACTAAGACAAGACATAATGATAAGAAGGAAACAAAACATGTAATGAAATGACAAGATTAGCAAGTATATGAAAAAGGGATTAAGAAGATATACCAATTAATTAAGGCAAAAGATGAACAATAAAAGAGGAAATCTTGAATAAAGGAGAAGACTTTGTCACCAATCTTCAAGTACAAAACCAAGAAATCCAATTACATGACTAGATCTAAAACTAGTTAAAGAGTAATTGAGAAAAGATTAAACTAATTAGGAGGACTAATCTAATCTAATCTAACTAATTTTGAGTCTAGGGTTTCGTGCCCTCTAATTACACAAAAGGATCTATTTATAGGTTTACAAAATGAAGGAAAGATGGGCTTCGAAAGACTTCATGGACTGGCAAGATCACGACCGTGAAAGGTGTTTCACGGTCGTGAAAGCTGTCTCACGACCGTGAAATACCTTTCACGGTCGTGAGATATGTGCACTAATGTGGCAGAGACTTTTCACGATCAAGTCACAAGCGTGATATGACTTTCACGACCGTGACTCCACTTTCACGACCGTGAAATGAGTTTCACGACCGCGAGCTGTTTCACGACCGCGAGCTGTTTCACGACTGTGAGCTGTATTTCACGACCGTGAGCTGCGTTTCACGACCGTGAGCTGTGTTTCACGACCGTGAACTGTGTTGCTCAAAAATCATCATTCTTTGGAAGGAATATCACGACCGTGAGATGTACTTCACGCCCGTGAAAGGTCTTTCCTCCTTTGTTCCCTTGATATAACTTTGTCAACTTCTCTCGGTTTAGGTCGCCTTGACTCGGGATGACTCGGGTACGCCAAGTAGGGCCCCCAATGGTATGTGGGGTCCCCTAGGACATGTCGTGGGCCCTCAGTGAGATGTACCTTCTCTTTTGTCGATCAAAATTGGGTAGAACTCGCCCCAAATGACGGTTTACCTATAAAAACACGATAAAAGCGAGAAATATGCTAGAAGAAGGTAAAACACATAGAAACGCTCTTAGGGAGCGTTAAAGGCAAGCAAAACGAGCCAAAAAGGGGTGGAAAAGTAGGGTGAAATGACACTATATCAGCTAGATGGGTCCGTTAATAAATTCAAGGCTAGGTTGGTTGTTTGTGGGAACCGTCAAACCAAGGGTTTAGATTTTTTTGACACTTACTCACCTGTGACTAAGCTTACCACAATTAGAGCATTGATAACACTTGCATCCATTCATAATCTTGTCATACATCAAATGGATGTTAAAACTGCATTCTTAAATGGTGATTTGCATGAGGAAATTTATATGACACAACCCGAGGGATGCGTAATCCCCGGCCAAGAAGATAAGGTATGCAAATTGATCAGGTCATTGTATGGTCTAAAAAAAGCACCAAAACAGTGGTATCACATGTTTGACAGAACTATAACGTCAAATGGTTTTGTGTTTAATGATTCTGATTCATGTGTGTATGCTGATGATAACGGTTGTGATAATTTGCTTGTATGTGGATGACATGCTTATCTTTGGCACTAACATGTATGTCTTAAATGAAACAAAGAGCTTCTTGAGCTCACGTTTTGATATGAAAATTATGGGTGAGGCTGATGTTATTCTTGGTATAAAAATCAGTAGGACTGAATTTGGGTTGTGTTTGAGTCAATCTCACTATGTTGAGAATATTTTGAGAAAGTTCAATCAATATGATTGTAAACCACTACATACCCCTTATGATTCTAGCATTCACGTAACAAAGAATAATGGACTAGTGTGTCTCAAGAAGAATATGCTAAAGTATTAATTGGTAGTGTTATGTTTTTGATGAACTGTACTAGACCTGACATTGCATACACCGTTAGTAGACTTAGTAGATATACTCATAACCCTGCTAGAGATCATTGGAATGCTTTGATAAGACTTTTGAGATACCTAAGAGCCACCATGAAATGGGGCTTACAGTTTGACAAAACACCTTGTTTCTTGGAAGGATTATGTTATGTGGGTATCGGGTAATGATGAGATTCACTCTACTTATGTGTTTACTCTTGCTAATGGTGCTATTTCTTGGAAGTCAACTAAACAAACTTGTCTTGCTAAATCTACTATGGAATTTGAGTTGATTTCTTTAGCTTTGGCAGGAGAAGAAGCTGAATTGATAAGAGGCCTTCTAGCAGATATTCCTCTGTGGGGGAAGCCGACTCCATCAGTTTCCATGCGCTGTGATTCACAAGCTGCAATTGGGGTAGCTAACAATCAAGCGTATAGCGGCAAAAAGAGACACATTTGCTTAAGACATGGAAATGTGAGAAATCTGATCAGAGATAAGGTGATATCACTCGAGTATGTAAGATTTGAGAGGAATATTGCCGATCCTTTCATTAAAGGCCTATGCATAAAATTAGTGCTGGACTCAGCACTGGGAATGGGTTTAGAGCATGTAAAGGAGTGACTTGTGATGGATACCCGTCTTAATTGTTTAAGTTCAACGGGTCAAACGAAGTCACAAGGAACTCGATTTGTTAAATACTACTTCCATTCCCATTTTGTGTAAAATGTAGTATTGTATCTGTTTTTTACTGTCATTTTGTAAGGATGAGCATTTTCTCTTAATGAGTTTATAGTAAAAAAAAGGATGGTTTGTGACAGTCAAACTTGATGAATTCACCTATGTAAAAATGTGGGGGATGTTTTGCCCTATCCCCAAGAGATTCTTGTGGCTTGGAATCTTTAGAGTCATTCATGAAATACCAGGAAATACTATTGAGAGGGCACTTGGTCAACCCAAGTAAAAGATACTTAATATTTTTATTCATGTTGAGTTCATTAATGTCACGAGTTCTCACCCTAATCCGAGAGTCGGTAAGTGCGCTTTTGATCTCAATCCAACTCCATTTGAAAGTTAAAGGTCGTGATCCACCCAGAATGGCGGTTGAGACCAATTGTAAGTCACTAAACACTGGTTAAAGTTTAGAAGACACCAGCGTTTAAACACAAAATCTCCGTTGTCATAGTCTTCTTCTTTTTTTTGAATCTTCTCTTGAATCATGTGGAGTATTGTTATAACTTTGTTTAAAAATAAGCTTTCCACTTGTGTTTTTGTTTCCCCACATCAACCATGAAATACAACTTTTATGGGTTTATATATGACCCCTTACACTACACTACTAGGTGAGTGTGTGGTAAGTATCTAACCAACCACACGCACGCGCGCCCTGCCACGTCACGGCCGACGTGGATCGTTTAGGATGGTTCTCAACTGCTCTCTTCTTTACACGAAGTTTGCGGACGTTGTGTAATCCTGGGGTCGAATGCCACTGAGACCGTATGTAGTAGACGGGGCATAAACGACTTTAGGATAGTGATCTACAGTCATGCCACAACAATCATATAAGATTATTCATCTTTTTCTTGCTGTTTTATATACTACAGTCATAACAATTACTCCATAACTTCCACCTTCAAACTATAGCTTTACCATTACGCAAATACAAATCAACATCAAGAAACGAATTAACTGCTACTGGAAACTATTACACAATTTAAGCAATAAAAATAAAGAAATTAAAGAAATATTAATACCAAAATATAAACCTTGTTCGAGATGCTATCGACACATTCTTGATCATTCTTCAACACTCGATCGATTTCTGCTTCTAATTTTTGAATATCGTCCATTTTTTCGGCAAAATTATTGATTGTAACCTAATTTGTGTAGAGAAACAAAATTTGCAGATTTCTCGTTTTTTTTTTATGAATGATAATGATGAATGATGAATGGTGTGATGATATAATGACAATGGGGGAGACTGAAGAGAGAGCGCGGGAGAATGTTCGCAAAATAATAAAAGAATGAGTAGCGCAATTGGATTCGCCTACTAGTCCTACAATAAGTCTCGCTTACAATATCGTCTTCAGCTTAAGACGAGACTGAAAACTATGTCAAATACTATCATATGTTGGATGAAGTGTTGAAGGAGGATAAAGATGTAATATTATTAGGTCGTTTTGTTTAAGGGAGAAAGGTACTTTTCAATCAACTTTCGTACCAATAAAGGCAACTGTGAACTCCAATGTTACATGCGTCTTGTTACACCTCTTTATTTCTAAATCAATATAACAAATCTAATTTTATAAATCTTTCAATTTGTACTCCGTACTTCATTTAAGAAATCCTTTGGGCAAATTTTTTAAACATCACATTCAAAAGTAACATGTTTATGTAAGAGTGTAACACCATTAGGCTTTATATTTGCTTTTTTCTTGGTATAAGAGCATCGTGCTCTTGATCGAGGCTAATCACCTTAGAGTTGATTCAGGGATATGAATTCCTCAAAATACTGCAAGATCCTAGTCTTTATCAGTGAGAATTTTGGTTGATGGAATATTGCATTGAAAGTATAGACTTTGAGTGTTGGGTACTTGTTAAGAATGGTCCCCTTGCTATACAGAAACTACCCTCTATGGGAAAAGTATCGTAAAAAGTGAGGACAAATATGATGAGAAGGATTACAAAAAGGCCAAGGAAAATTCTAAGGCTATGACAATTCTTCAAAAATGTATCAGTACTTATGATGTGAGTCATATCTGCGGTTGTCCTTTGGCCAAAGGAATTAGGGACGCTCTTGAACTTACCTATGAGAGAACCTCTCAAGTTAAGAAAAATCGTATTGACCTTCTCATGTAACAATATGATGAAGGATGAATCCATAAATAGTCTTTTGTCTCGTTTTTCTAGCATTGTTAATGAACTAAAAAGTCTTTGGAGAAATTTCGAGTCCAAAGACCTTGTTCGAAAAATTCTCTGAAGTCTTCCCACTAAATGGCAAGCAAAGGTTAGAACTATTGAAGAAGCTAAGAACTCATCCATGATCTTAACTCTTTCTGAACTATTGGGTTCACTAATGGCACATGAGTTAAACCTCATGAAGTGTACTAGTGAAGCTTCAAAGGGAAAAGGACTTTCTCTAAAGTCAACCTCAAGTGATGAGGAAGACGAAGGAGAAGACGAGTTCACTATGTTCTCTCGTAACACAGTCGAAATAGTTCTCACCAAAAAACAACATAGTCGAAATAGTCAATAGCCAATATCAAATTAAGTTCAATAATAATTATGAAAAAACGCTTTCCTAAGAAATAAACTAGTTCCATAATTGGATGCTTTAATTGTGGTGATAAAAGTCACCAAATCAAAGATTGCTCGTATGAAATAAAATCTAAGGAGAGAAGGGATAAGGCTAAAAAAGAATATAAACACAAAGTTATGTCCGTTATTTCGGGAATGTCTGACTTCGATTACAATGAGAATATCGAGGAACTTGAGGCAAAATTGTGTTTAACAAATCGTGTCAAAGAAAATGCTTCTATAAACTCTAGGAATGAATCCCTTAGGCGTCATGGTCTATCCCTACGAGAGGTTCTTTTTCTTTTTCTTCAATCACGCTATTCACTCAGGAAAATGATAGCAGGTTCAGAATCTAGCTGCACTCTGTAATCTGACAAATGACATTAGCAAGTTTGTAACTCATCGTCCTTAAACGTTTGTATGGATGGTGACAAATAGAGGAAATGAAGGGGCAAGAAAACGGAACCCTTTGATTCCGTTTTATAGAAACTTGAATCCTTCCAACATCAAAACAATATGGGAAAGGAAAATGGTGCTGTTTCAAGTCCCTCCTCTCCATCCCCTACCTTTCCGTCGAACGCTCTCTAGTGCAATGGAATAAACATAGCCAAATTGTAAAATGGCACAAAAGTAGGGCACTAGAATCAGGGGCGAATTTACAGTGGGTGAGGTGGGTGAACCCTCACTAGGGATGGCAGTGGGTCTAAAACCCGACCCAGACCCGCCGGGTCGGACCCTTATGGGTCTCATTTTTTCAGACTCATTGGGTATGGGTCGGGTATGGGTCCTAGAGAAAAAAATCGGGTTCGGGTATGGGTCTGAGTTACGAGACCCGGACCCGACCCGACCCGTAGACCCTCCATTAAAAAAAAGTATAATTTTTTATAAGTTAAAACCTAGCTAAAATTATTGAAGTGGGTACTAACTACAAAGTACTGATATGTGCAAACTACAATTGAAAACATAACCCAAAGTTCAAATAAAGGTGCAGAAGTTTTTCTCTTTCCCTCATTTCTTAAATCACAAAACAACTAGAGCTGATCAAATGGCCCAGGCCCGCTAGCCCGACCCGGCCCAGTCCGATTTTTACTAGGGCCTGGGCCTTGATTTTAGGCCCGAAAAAGCCCACGGCCCGAAGCCCCTGGCCCGAATCAAATAATTGGGCCGGGTTCGGGCCCACCCTAAGGCCCGAATTTTAGCCCGGCCCGACCCGAACATAATCAAACTTTTATTAGATTTAACAAATCAATTGTCATTTAGTACTCCGTAGTACTTTGTTTGCATATATTAATATGACAAAGTTATATTTTTTAGCCAAAGAACATATTCAATTCATAAAAAAATTGTACAACACCGTAACGAGCATAGTACTTAAGTACATTAGGAATATTGTACTACTGAAAATTGTGCATTTAATTAATCATTGGCCGCTCCCTTTGTCTTCTTCTTATCTCTAACTTCAAATTAATAATTTCTTATGATGATAGGCAGAAAATTTCATTTGTTAAAATTAGTAATATTCAAACAGTATTATACATGCATATTTCACTAGTTTATCATGTTAGCTTACGTTCATTTGTTGAAAAATTATCGTAACAATACTACGTACGTGACTACATGCACATTTCACTAATTCATTTGTTCAACCACATTCATACTCCTTACATTGACAATACCAATCAAATCACATAATTTTGTATGAAATTTTTCGATGACAGAGTATTTAGTTACACTAGTTTTAAACCCGTGCATAAAATGCACGGGTCGTATTATCATAATTGCATGCGCTATTATGGGACACATGAACTAAATAGTTTAAAATTAAAAAAACGTGTATTAAGTATGCTAAACGTGGAAGTAATTGGCGTAGACTCACTAAAAAAACTCATTTATCAAAATTTACACATATATGGGTGACCATTTACATTTAAATTTCATTATAATATTTTTATTAGTTTGTGTATTAGATCGGTCTCCTTGTTTCTTGTTAGAAATACGGAGTACGATCCAAAGAATGATACTCAGCTAAAAGCCTAGATAGCGTAGTTCCTTATCTTCTCTATAGTCTATATTTAAATCAGTTGAGTTTGTTGTACTAATTTCAACTAAACATATCTGATTTTTATTACTTCGATTTTTATCCTTCATTAACTTTTTCGGTTTATATATGCATTTTTTTATTTTTTGGCGTCTTAAGATTGCAAAAACTTTCTATTTTTTTGGCGTCTTAATGGGTTATACACTTATACGGAATAGAACAAAGTTTAAGTACCACGTCTAATTTTGATGTTTGATGTTTGATGATATTATATTCATTTTTATTAATGTTGATAGCTCTATCCATGAATTTTTTTTTCTACACATATTTTTATTTTTGATCGATTTCTATCTTATAAGCATTTTTTTTCTTTTTTTTTTACGCTTCTTATATTCATATTTTTAGTATTAATAATTTATTTCTATTTTTCATCCAGTCTTTTTATTTTACTAATTCTTATGATAAATTTTTATTTTAATTAAACAGTTGGCTATTATAAATTTATGATCAAATTACTTTCTTTTTCACTGTTATTTTTTTTGTTTTATTGGAAATAAATTGTAGTTATTCAAATTACTGAATACTTAACATTTATTTTTATTATATTACTGTTTTTTTTGTTTAGTATATACATTAAATTGATGGACTTAATTATTACGGAGTATTATTTTACATTATAGTTTATGTACGTTCAGATTTTATAATATAGGTCGACATACTTAATTAACGAATTGACTACTCCTATACCTGTCAAGACTTGACCTGACTCGTAAACCCGACCTGGTATTAAAGGTCAAAGACCCGCCTGCTTATCTTGACTCGCAACCCAATTGTTCAAAACTGACCCATTGGTCAAACAAAAGTAAGAATCCGTTTATCAAATTAATAAAATGGAGTATGCTTCATATTATTAGGGGCGGACTCGTTTGAGAGATACAATCTGTCTCCGAAGAAGTTTAATTTGGTCCATATACCTCCCTTAGAATCCATATAAATTACGCAGCTTGCTTACTAACCCTATATTCCGTATGATTGACTATCACTCTCCTATTGATTGTCTCTCACCTTCCGCCGCCCCCAACAGTCCCTCTTACTTCCTTCTCAGTTCTCAGTACAAAAAGCACAATAGTCCATTCTACTTTTACTCCTTTATCTCATTTTCACTCTTATTCTAATTTTCCTTAACATCACAAAAATAATATGCATCCTATCAAATTTTACTAATTTCTTAGTTTAGATTTGTCATCAGAGCTCTTATTCAGGGTGGCAATCGAAGGCGTATGTCTTACAAATTATTTATCTTTTTACTTTTTAACATTGTATATTTGATTTTTCGAAAGTATAAAATTCATCCCTGAATAATTTCTCGAACAAAATTATTTATGTTTTCTATGATTTTTTTCATTTCAAGTTATTTGTCTTTTTACTTTTTAACATTGTATATTTGGTTTTTTCATAAGTATATAAGTCGAATAATTTCTCGAACAAAATTATTTCTGTTTTCTAAGATATTTTGCATTTTTTTTATATTAATGATATTTCTCCTTATTATAAATTTATAATATTTGGTTTGAAAATGTATAGTATATTAATTTAAAGGAGATGCATGTTTGGAGTAAACTTCAGGAGTAATTATATCTGATGAAGAACGTGGGAAGCCTACCTAATCAATAAAAAAAAGTTACTTTTTCAAAATTTGTATTTTCTTTTTGTATATTATTTCAGGAATAGAAATTTTCGAATTATTTTTATTTTTGTATAAATTAATTTTCTGATGGTGTATGGACTGAAATATTTATGAGATGTAATTTCATAATGTGGGAATTGTAATATTTTTTCTGGAATATAAATCAAATCATTTTTATTTTTGTATATTATTTCTGGATTATAAAATATCAACTCCCCTTTTTTTATTTGTATGAATGTAATTTTAAAAATTTTCGACTTAAATTTTATTTATATTAATTATATAATTTGATCATATTATATAACTCTAATAAAGAATGTAGGATATGTAGAATAGTTGGAGAGTGTTAGAGAGTAATTAAATAGAGAGAGGGTAATTAAATGGTGTGCAATTTATGTGGGTCCTACCTGCCAAGATAAAGGGGAAAAAGCATAGTTTTTTTCCAGCCAATAGGAGGGCTGGAAAAAACTCCCCTTTTATATATAGGGGTGATGATGAGATTTTTTAAGTCATTTGAAGAGTAAATATTATAGGCCCGAATTGGCCCAAAGCCCGCTTTAAGCCCGCATGGGCCGGGTTTGGGCCAATAAAATAGGCCCACACATATGGCCCGACCCGATCCGATCCGCACACTTGGGCTTAATTTTATGCCACGACCCGGCCCAAACCCGGCCCGGCCCGACCCGGCCCATGATCAGGTCTAAAAACAACCAATCTTCATAACTTTAACAACCTACTTCGCTACTGACGACGAACGGTCACCACCATTCCACCATAGACGGCAACGCCGACAACCATTCCACCACGAACGACGACCAGCCACGACTGTTAGCGCCGACGCCTTTCAAGTAGGATATTGGTTTTTAGGGATCCATATTTAATTCTTTCACATATATCTCTTGCTTATCTTTCTTAATCAATTTGTGCTATAAATAGAATTTATTACGGAGTAGTAGACAATAGAGTGGAATTAAACTCTTAGTGTCATATTCATGTGTTTTTCCCCCAATTTTATGTACTATGCATCTACTGGAGTATTAAAGTTGCATAAAGTTGGACCCGCGGGTAGACCCGGACCCGACCCATATCTATTGGGTCTGGGTATGAGTCTACTAATTTTAGACCCATGCGGGTTTGGGTCGGGTATGGGTGCAAGGTTAACATTCCGGGTCCGGGTCCGACCCAAACCCGACCCGTTGCCATCCCTAACCCTCACTCCCATTATTTTTAAAAAAAATATATGTATATTGTAAAATGTAAATGACAGACATACGGACTTACGGAGTAACCTAATTACAACTCCTCATCTTCTAATACAGCAATACTCCATTTTTTATCAATTCATCTCACTTACGTACCCAACTCCCAACTTTCTATATTTCAAGGCAACAATTCATCACCGTCTCAAATTTTCCGTCTCTGAAAGCCCATAGGTATGCTTTATAGTTTATACTTATGAATTAATTGGGAATTCAGTTTATATGAATAATGATTAATTGATTATGCTTTGTTGAATTGTTGTTTGTATGAATTAGGAATTTAGGATGATAGATTGATAGAAATCATAAAATGATAGAAACTCTATATATTAGAAATGGTGAAATGATTGTGGTTCTAAGCCATTAGTCAATTAGACAAATCAAGCATCTACTATATACTAAAGGAAAAACATTTAAATGTTTCCCATTGGTTGCTTAAAATTAGGAAGCTAAAAAGAAAAATAGGCCTCACACATACTCCAATTTATTTAATTACTCTCTCTCCTCAAATCATATTTCCAATTCATCACCTTATTTAATGCGGGTTGCTAAATCCCGCCCCCCATTTTACTCATCCCGCCCCCCATAATTACTTCTTTGCCCTTTATCATTAATTGACCATGTGGGATATTATTTCCGTCTTAATATTTTAAAATTCAAACCGTCATAAATTTTCCGTCTTAATATTTTGAAATTCAAACCGTCATAAATTTTTTGTCTTAATAGAGCAGTCATAACCGTTAGAAATTTAAAATCGCTTCAATTTTCATTATTCAAAATTCAAAAAACCGTTTCAAACCGTTATAAATTCAAAATCGCTTCAATTTTCATTATTCAAAATTCAAAAAACCGTTTCAAACCATTATATATTCAAAATCGCTTCTTTCTCTTTCTAATTTCTTCCTTTCAAACATCAAACTTCTTTCTCATCTCTTGTTGATCTTCATTTCAAACCCTATAAGGTATGTTCATCTTTCTTTTTTTTTTTATTCAATTAATATAGATTAGTTTATAGGTTGAGATAGATTAGAAAGCATGTGACGATTAGAGCCCATTAGGATGCGTTATATTGATTCTGTGTGAATCGTTAAATGTTGAGTTTACAAAAAAAAAAATCCGAAAAATAGGTCCATTCGTGTGAATTACACGAATTGACCTAGGTCTATTCGTGTAATCCACACGTCTGGGCCGTGGTTCATTCGTGTGGATTACACGAATGGGCCTGGGCCAATTCGTGTAATCCACACGAATGAGCCACGGCCCAGACGAGTAGATTACACGAATTGGCCCAGGTCCATTCGTGTAATTCACACGCATGGGCCATTTTCCGGATTTTTTTTTTTAAATTGTCTTATTATGTAATTATATTTACGTATTTTTATTATGTAATATATATTTACGTACTTTTAGTTTTTTTGTATTATGTAATTAAATGTTTGATAATATATTTACGTACTTTTATTAATTACAAATTAAATGTTGGTTGGTTTTTTTTTTAAAGATTCGAGCTGGATATTGACGGGGCCATCACATGGGGGTCCTTTAGTACCGGATGTGATTCCGAGTTTTGGTGGACACATTTCTTACGTTATGTGAAATCAGCGTGGCTTTGAGCGTGGTTTGTTGACTAAATACACTAGAGAAATATCATTAGTTGAGCTCCGTAAGTGGATTTTGCCAGATGAGGTTCGCGCGATAGTTGCGGAATCGGATCTTAGTCATTTGCCCGACATTATGCATAAAAATTTGAACATGCCGTTGTTGTGTGCATTTATTGAGAGGTGGCAGCCGGACACCAACACATTTCACATGCCATGGGGTGAGATGACGATACTGCTGCACGATGTTGCGGAGATCCTTAGGATTAGTATTGATGGGGATTCTTGTAGCATACCCGAGGCTGATATGGCACATCCCGTGCTTGGTATGTCGGAGTTGTTGGCTATGACTGAGGCTCAGTTAGGAGAGCAGTGGGAACAAGGTAATGATGCAAAGATATACAAGGGCAATTTGATTTTACAAAAAGCTTTGAAAGAGTTGGTTGCGGGGGGCAAGCGGGGAGTGGCTTCTGAGCTTCAAGGTTACTTGATGATCTTATTGAGTTCGACATTATTTGTTGACAAATCTAGTGATAGGGTTCGGGCAAACATACTCCCGTTGCTTAGAGATGTTCGTAGCATTAGTAAGTATGCTTGGGGTGTCGGCACATTGGCTTATCTATACAGGCAGTTGGGTATTTCTTCGAGGGCTGATTGTAAGGGTTTATGTGGTTGTTTGACCTTGTTGCAGTCGTGGATCTTCGAGTACTTTCCCAGTTTTAGGCCGATGGCGACCTTGGTAACCAGTCCTGATACTCCGAGGGCTTCAATATGGTCTACCAGTTCTGTACCACGCGCTGAGGCGGATAGAGCACTTGTAAAATACCGAGAGCAGTTGGATTTGTTGCCTATAGAGTCGGTAGCTTGGAGACCGTACCCTCAGAATCCCGAGACTGAACACCCTAATACCGCGTTTCAGGGGTTGTTGAGATTTATCGATAATGTTGAGCCATACTACCCTGAGAGATGTCTTCGATAATTTGGGTACATGCAGACCATCCCGCCCCTCATGCCTCCCACTGACAGGGCTTACCGTCCAGTTAAGTCGATTGCATATGATGTGCAATATGACGGTGCGAGGTTGGACTACGTGTGGAATAATTGGAAAATTCACAGAGTACATTTGGATAGGCGTTCATTGCCCGCTCACCCACCACATGCTTACACGCAAGGGTATATGGAGTGGTTTAGTACACATTCGCATCCTTATGTGATGAATGTTCCCCGTGATGACGGTGAGGTGCCCACATCGAGGTCCCACTTTCCGACTACGGTACGTTTAATATATATTTAATTTTAATATTAATGTGTATTCATATAAATGTGTTTCAATTTTAATATAACTGTCTATTCGTTTACTTTGCAGGTTGGTCAGTCGTTTATTCACCGCTTCTCACAATTTGATGATGTTGATGACCCAGTAGTGACCAGAGAATTAAGGCAGTTTATGAGGACCGTTCATCCAGAAATACGAGCATACACCGGTAGACCCCCAACTGTCAATAGGGGAGAAGCTCACGTGGTCGCACCGATAGAGGGAGAGACTCACGTGGCCGCACCGATGCTCCGAGAGCCAGTGGTCGCATCGATGGAGGGAGAGCCAGTGGTAGCACCGATGGAGGGAATGGTGGTACCGATGGCGGGATTGGTGGTACCGATGTCGGGAATTGACGTTTTTTGTTGTTGTTTGTTGGACTGTTTTTAGACTTTGTTTGTTGGGATTGTTTTTAGACTCTGTGTGTTGTTTTTTTTTTTACTTTGTTTGTTGGATTTTTCTTTAAACTTTGTTTGTTGGTTTATTTCTAAGACTTTGGTAAATAAATAAAAACTTGGTCGTTTGAATTTGTCAATAAAAACGAAAGATCAAAAAACGAAAACGAAATCTTGTTAAATAAATGGGTTTTTCTACATGGTACCCCCGTGTTTTTTCGAATTCTACGTGGTACCCCTTAGTTTTTAAAATTATCACTGGTACCCCTATACTTAGTAAACTACTAAAAATCGAGTTTTTAAAACGGTTAATTTTTACAAAAAAAATATGTTTATGATTGTCTAAAGGATATTTATGATAACGACATGCAAAATTATTGTCAAAAGATCTATGAAAAGTGCATAACATAGACGTTTAAAATAGATAGATTAGTGCATTATGGGTATTTTGAGAAGTTTTCATTAACTTTAGGGGTATCATGTAGATTTTGAAAAATCGAGGGCTACCATGTAGAATTCGGAAAAATACAGGGGTACCATGTAGAAAAACCCTAAATAAATTGTTAAATTACAAACCAAATACAAAACTAACTACTTCTAGGATCCCGCAAAAGTCCCTTATTTACATAATCCCACCAAAAATCAAGTCTGTCCTTATAAATAAATTCATAATATTCAATGTCGAGAGAACGATTACGCTTCCATAAATTGTGTATAGGAGGCATGGCACATTCGTCATTCATGCGTACACGAACCCAATGATCACCTGTATGAAGTATCCACAAAATACCATACGGAGCTCGAGCACCTGGTGTAGACCGTAGAGGTAAGTACGTGGAACACCCAACCCATGAATGTACACCATTGAAGTATGACATATTCAAGCAACATATTGTCCAATTGAAAGCCGTTGCAAAACCAAATAAATCCAAGCCTTCCATCCAATTAGGCTTCTGACACGGTGCATATGCAGCCCATTTGATTCGTCTACAAGCTTGGTCACATTCACCATAGTAAATGATCGCATAAACAAGGTTTTTCAACTCTAGCAATAGTAGTCGTCGCATTTGTAGATAGTTTTTCTCATCCCCTGTTCTTGCATGTGAGACAACTCGAAATTCACAATGACCATCGCCTCTAGGGTCAAAAGCATCTAGAAACCCATGTTGGTTCGGCACCGGTACAAAGTCCTTATATCCAAAAGCCTCGATGTCACTGACAAGATTATAATTTATCTCAAGAGGAGGACCTTCACCTACATTGAATTATTTACAACATTAAGTTAAAAGAAAATAATAACAGAAAATTAACTAAAGAAAATAATAACAGAAAATTAACTAAAACTAATAATAACAGAAAACTAACTAAAGAAAATAATAACAGAAAATTAACTAAATAAATTAATTGTAAAACTAGAATGTACCTCCATTATCGTTACTTGTTGACGTTGACGTACTCTTGTACCTACGTCTGGCATGCTCCACACCTGATTGATTACGAGTATTGGACTTCCTTGGACGGCCACGAGGTATATCTACAATTTCCGGGGTTTCAACAACCTCGTTCTCGGGAAACAACTTACTGAATAGCGTCTCAATAACATCTCTTTGGACTGATTGGTGGGATGTTCGAGCTTTATTGAAGAGTTCCTCCATGACTTCATTACGGTCACAACGACGATGACTGGATTTCGTGTAAGCCAACCTTGACCAAAATTCATGCACATCTTCTGGGTGGATTCTTTTGTTCTGAACCCACAAATTATGTAGCATACAAGCACACAACAATCTATGGGTGTTCCAGAAAGTACATCCACATTCTCCCTCCATATCATCTGTAACAACCCGAAATATACCCGATTTTTCTAGTAAAAATATTTACTAACACTTTTCAGTAGAACTTAAGTTTTTAAAATAGGAATTTTTGTTCCGAGTCTTATTTTGAAATTCCGCGTTCGTATTTGGAATTTCTGAGGGATTTCATGAAAAGACCGTTTTTAGTCATCTTTGACTTTTCTTGACTTTTAAGCCGTCTTTGACTTTCCTTGACTTTTAAAAAGTCGTCATCGACTTTTCTTGACTTTTAAGTCGTCATAAACTTTTTCTTGACTTTTAAGTTATCTTCGACTTTTCTCGACTTTTCAGTCAACTTTGACTTTCGTTGACTTTTTCCCGACTCGCCTCATAAGTTTGAAGACCGAAATTTTATTTAAAAAAATAATATTTTTGATTTATTTTTATTTAGATTTATTAAGATTTATCATAATTTAATAAAATTATTTTGAATTTATTCGGAATTTAAAGAATAACTTATACGGTTTTTAACCAAACGTCATTTAACTATTCCTGACGCATCGTAAATCGCGCAACAAAATCGAAACTCGACTTTGGCATGAGTCACACGCCCATGTCATCGTTTTCCACTCACAATTGGATATTTTAATTGTTTCGATTAAACTAATACAAATATCTTAGATATTTGTTACTTTATCGATCAGTTAACGAAAATTACGCAAATCGAGCAAAAACAGACCCGATGCTCACCATACCACACGGCTCAAAAGTCCTCTAATAGCTCTTGATATTTTCATTTCTTTTGATACAATAATCATAATCTCTAGATATTTGTGTAATTAACTTTATCGTTAATTATATTCAATCGTTTACCGTAAAATAATTATTAAACGCGAGTCAATTACGTAACAACAATTTCAAAACCCGGCATCCTCATTGGCCTATATTTACACGGCTCCAACCAACATCACTACTCACAAACAACTTTTCATTTTACAACAAATCAAATTAAGATCAAAACATCACTTTATTTGATCGTTCTTCGTGTTCTTCGTCGTTCATCATTTGTTCTTCATCGTTCTTGAGCAAACCCTTCATAAAATCTTCAATTCTTAATTAAATCCATCCTAATTTATATTTCTAAGATCTCCTCTTCGCTCCTCATCTTCCCGTACGGTTATATTTCAATTCCGTCAAGATCATTTTCAACACTTTAATTATGGAAATTCATATTTTAATTCTAATAATGTTTTCGTTGTTATTTCTTATAGGGGAAGACTTTGAAGACGAGTTTGGAGACTCGTATATTTTGGGTGAAGATTAGTAGAAGGGTTTTCTTATTATATACTTCTTATTATTTTGGTGCTAAGTGATTTTGGCTAGCTAAGGTAACAATTCCGATTTACTCGACGAATTAATGTCACATAGTTTTTAGTTTTTGGTCATATTATGGTTATTTATGATTTTAGTAGTAACATGAGATGAAATGATTTTGTTTATGTTGTATGGAATTTTTATGTTGTGTTATTGTTCTTGATGATTTTTAAGTTGTAGGAAATTTTTATGTTGATTTATTGTTCTTGATGAATTTTTATGGTTTTTCATAAGTTATGATTTTTATGTTGTTTATGAAATTTTAACAAGTTTAGTGTTCTTGAAGAATTTTGATGATTTCTAATAAGTTATGATTTTTATGTTGTTTAGGAAATTTTAACAAGTTTAGTGTTCTTGAAGAATTTTGATGATTTTTAATAAGTTATGATTTTTAAGTTGTTTAGGAAATTTTAATATGTTTAGTGTTCTTGAGAAATTTGGATGAATTATGTTTAATCATGATTTTTGGTATGATGGTTGTTAAAAATGGTGGTTTGATAATTAAAACAAGTTGGAATTAATTTGGTGGGGTTTGTGGTGTGAACCGTGGGGTTGGTAGTGAACCGGACCAACCAGACCGGTCCAGGCCGGTTCAGACCCGGTCTGGGCTGGTCCATGGTGGGTCCGGGTTTTGGTCTTTGGGTTGTGTCGATGTTTGATTGTTTAATTGTTGTTTTGACGGGTTTTAAATATGTTAAAGCATGCGGGAAATATTAGGAAACGGTTTTAGGAAAGTTGTAAAAATCAGCCCAAATCAGCCCAAACAGGCCATGGGCCCATTCAGGCCCATGTGGGGTCCGGCCCAACTCAGCCCGTGGGTCCCACTTTGGGACTTGTGACGGTTTTGAGTTATCGTCTATTTTTATCGTGTTTTGGAATATTTAGCAAGTGGGAAATGTTAATAAGTAAAATATTTAATTAAAAAGGTTTTCATAAAATTATTATTTCTCACATGTTAGAAATTATAATACGAGACTATAGTTTAAATTGATATCCTTTAAGTCAAGCGGGTTTTAGTAAGATTAAATAATTCACATGTTAGAAGTTTTAATAAAATAACATGTAATGAATATGATGATTTTTATGATCAAGTCTATGTGGTAAAGACTCGGTTTCTAGCCGGTTTGACCAAACGGGTTTGGTCAAACTAAGATCTAGTCAGCCCCGTTTTGACTGATGACCCGTCGCGGGACTCGTGTCGGGGATTTGTCTTCAAATAAGGTT